>CM046665.1:141961377-141984388 GCA_025594165.1 Tamias sibiricus | reverse complement strand
TTCAGTCCACACAGCAGCCAGGAGGAGGTATCGCTGTCCCCTTTCTACCCTGTGGAGGCAGAGCCCTGGAGAAATGGTCACCTAGCTTGTGAGTGGCAGAGCCTGGACCCAAACCCAGCTCTCCTGACTGTACAGAAATTAATGCAGAAATACACGGGGCTGTGGCAGTGGGGGAACACGGGGCCTTGGGAGGCAAGTAACACTAAAAATCTGACAATTATAATATCTAGCCTCAAACACTCACAGACATCACTGTCACCGCTGCTACAGCACCGGGGGTGTGGGAGCAGGGGTGGGGGATGGGGGTTGGGGGGTGCCTGGGTGTCTGTTTCATCACTGTTAGTTACAGGTCTTTGCACACCCATTTCCCAGCTCCTGCTCACTTTAAACACAACTTCCTCTGAGATGTTCTCCTGGGCCTCTTAGAATAAGCACACCTCTTATAAGTGTCTAGGTAGGCCCTTGCAATTGCTTATGCATGTGTATACAGTTGTCCCAAATGGGTGGGTACACGTGTTCTGTGCCTGTTCAGTATAGATGCATTTTTTTTCCTCCAGATATTTTTGATCCCTGTTCAGTTGAATCCATGGATGTGGAACCCAGGGACATGGAGAGCTGATCATATACCTAAGCCATTCTTTCTTTATGTCTACACAGGTATATGTATATGTACTTACCTAATTAGAGCCTCAATAATTCAGTTGGCACCTGAGACCTCCCTTCTCTGCAGAGGGCCACGATGGGGGGTGAGGGTCGAGATTGTTTGGGGGGGGGTCCTGAGTGGGAAGAACCATCAGGTGAAAGCCCAGGGAGATCATTTTGACTCAGCCTAAGGAGAAACTTTCTAACAGTGAGACTCATTATTAGAGCCCCAAGTCCAGGTTGTGGGAGAATCATGGAGGAGACTTGATGGGGGTGGGGAGGAGTAGGACTGGGCCCCTGACAGGCTCTTCCAGTTCTGAAATTGGATGCTCTGTTACAGCAACAAAACTCACCATTCATTCATTTCCTACAAAGTGCTCAGCCCCTCACACATATGAACTCATTTAGAACTCACATCAGCCCCTCAAGGTAAGTATTACCCAGTTCACAGGTGGGGAAATGAGGATCAGAGAAGTGCAGGAACCTGCTTAGCAGGATCATCCGTGCCTGACCCTAGAGCGCTGTCTAATCAGCCAGCTCCACTTCCTGCCCAGGGGTTAGTCCTCATGAGCCCACCTCTCTGAGCGGCACAATCCAGTTGTTTTGTTTTTGCATGCCTCAGTTTACCTCTTTGATGCTGGAGGCTGACTGGCAGGTCAGCCATTCAGATATATAGCTGGCTCTGGGAGAGAAGAGGGGTCACAGACAGTCCCCAGTTGGGTCCCTCCTGAGCCTCCCATTATCTCCTTCTAGAACAAATTCAGTTTGCCAGCTTGTTACTGGACCTCTGGAAACATTTATGGATCCACATGGCCTAGAAGGGGTAAGTAGGTGACATGAAACATGGCAGCTAATGGCTAAGAAAGGGTTTTGGAAAGGCCTGTGGCTTCAGTTTCAGATCTGAGGAAGAGAAAAAAGAAGCAACACTAAACCCAAACCCAAGCAGGCTGCCTGCCAGGAGACTGAGAAACATGGTCCAGGCCAAAGCCAGTGTCGGCCAAGAGGGAAATTACAGGCCTTAAATGGGAGACAAGTCTGCAAAAACATCCTCCAGCTGTGGCTGACATGTTTGTTTGCATCCATGTTGGTTTGTGTGGATGAGTTTCTTCAATATGTATTAAATATACATACATATATATATATATATATATATATATATACACACACAAATATATACATACATATATATATATATATGTTTTAAACATATATATTTAGCCCTAAGACCCTTCTTAAAAACAACATATAAATAGATTGGGAGCAATCTCATGTAGCTTAGTTAAAATCAGCAAGGATTTACCAATAGACTGTTAGGTGCAGGCATTATGCTAGACCTGCACACATCCAGGGCTGAGAAAGGGGCTGCCCTGAGGTAGCCCATCATCCACATAGGGAAAAGATGCATGCAAAGAGGATCCAAAGCATGGTGGGGCCCAGAGAATTTCAGTCGGGGGTAGCTAGACCTCAGGGAGGGGAGGCCTTAGTTCCCTGGGAGGAGGGACTCAAGAGAGGCTTTATGGGCAGACATAGGTGGAGGGGGCTCTCATGGGCCAAGGGAAGAGACCTGAGAGGAACTCATCTGAAGGTCAGAGACATGTGACTTGTCCAAGGTCACACAGCTAGGGAGTGGCAGCCTGAAGATTTGTACCCAGTGTGTCTGATTTTTCTCTAGCCAAGTAGTGATGTGGCTGGGGGCACTGTGTCCCACTCCCTTAAGCCCTTCCTGTCCTCTCAGAACCAGCTGAGTCTCACGTGTTCTGGAAAGGCTGTTCGGAGACCACAGTTGAGCTGGAAAATATCTGCCTCAACATTGCCAGGTCTCTTAATGGAGCTGTGCTTTGTTCTTCAACAATATACATTACATGTACCCATTTATTTAATTTTTAAATACAAAATGGAGTGAATTCCTACCCTGTACCAAGATTATGCTCAGCAGAAGAGATATGAAAAGCAATAACAACATCTTTGAGGGTAGAGATAATATGAACTTATTACTTTCCATTGCACATGGTAGGTACTTGAAAATTCTTATGGAGCTGGACCAGCGTGGTTATATTATGGTTGTGTATAAGTCAGATACACCATAATTGTGCTGGGTAACAAACCTTCCCAAACTCAGTTGCTTACAATTACAAGCATTTATTTTTCTCACATGTTTGTGGATTGGCTGAGAGGCTTTTTTTTGTTCAAGCTGTAAGTTGGTAGGGCTTTGGGTCAGGTCTGGGTCTGCTCCTATTGTGTGATTTGGGGGCCAGGCTTAAAGGTTTCTGGCTTGCTTTTCTCATAGTAGATGGAGCAAGACAGAAAGCAAAACAGACAATGCCCCTGAAGATGTCAGCCCAAAACCCTGCTGTCATTTCTATCTGCATTCCTTTGTCTGAGATAAGTCAATGGTCAAGCCTAATATTTCTGGACAGGAAAATATACTTCTCTGATCTACTTCTCTATCTATCTATCTATTTATTTATTTATTACTGAGAATTATACTATATACTTTTAAAAAATGTTCTTTTTAGATATACATGACAGTAGAGTTATTTGGGCATATTGTACATACATGGAGTATAACTTGTTCTAATTAGGATCCCATTCTTGTGGTTGCACATGACATGGAGTTGCACTGGTCATATATGCATACATGAGCATGGGAAAGTTACGTCCAATTTCATTCCTATTCCCATCCCTCCTCCCTTCCCTTCATTCCCTCTTTGCCTAATCCAGCGAATTTACTTGTCTTCTTTAATGCTAGGCTTTTCATTGCTGTGACAAATACCTAAGAAAAATAACTTAAAGAAGGAGTAACTTATGTTAACTCATGGCTTCAGAGGTTTTAGTCCATGGGTGGTCAGCTCCATTGCAGCAGAAGGGCATGGGAGAGAAGAGCTGCTCAGGAAGCAGGAGGAAGGAAGGGAGGGAGAAAGGGGGCCAGGGACAGGAAGTACCCTTCTAGGACACACCCCTAGTGACTTACTTCCTCCAATGAGGCCCCATCTCATAAAGTTTTCACCATCTACCAAATATCCATTCAGCTACAAATCTCTCAATGAATTAATCCCCTAATGAGGTCAGAGCCCTCATGATCCAGTCACTTCCCATTGCTGCAGTTGGGGACCAAGCCTTCAACATGAGTCTTTAGGGACATTTCATATCCAAACCATAGCAGCCAAACAAAGTCAAATGGAAAAAGCATATATTTTCTAACATAAGGAGAGTATGAAGAATGAATGGAGAATGATACTGGGATTCAGAAGTAGACTGGACTTCAAATCTGGTTTACCATTTGCTTACTTGGGAGACTCAAGAACTCACTTAAGTTTTTTGACTCTTAAGTCTCCTCATCTTTTCTTACCTCTCCAGATTGTAATGAAGACTTTTTCCCCATCCTCATGTCTCCATTGCTGAGCTTAACATTTCAAGAACATTGACTCATATAAAGTTGGTAGGTAGGAATTCGTCTCCCATTTCACAGATGAGGAAACTGAGGTTAGTAGAGGTCAGAGACTATGCCAAAATCACACAGCAGCGTTTAGTTTCATTCTAGACCAATCTGCCACCACCTCTGCTTAATTTGAATAAGGTATTGATGTGCATTATCTCTCACAGACAGAATGTTTGTTTCAGGTAAATTTCTGTCTCTTTCCCTGGGAAGAGTCCTGGAAGCTCCCAGGTCACTGGACTTTTACTTTCTGATGAACTTCACCCCAAGGATAACCAACTGATGTGACAGGCAAAATATAAAACTATTAGCAACGATCAGAGGGCGATCACACTTCTCAGTCACAAGTCACTGGGAGGAAGGACATTTGAAGCAATGCCTGGACAGCATTGGTGGTGCAATGTGTTTGGTGTGGGAGGCAAGTTTCATAATCACCACGCCTGTCAGGTGATGCTGAGGTTTCTGCTCCCCAGATATTTTTCCAGTCTGGGGCCAGCTGCGCTGACATCTCCAGGGAAGGACAGCTGGCAGCTCCTCTTTTGCAAGACTTGATTCATGCAGCATGGAAGTTATTAGCAAGAGCAAGTCTTTGGATCAGACAGATCTGATTTGAATCTGGAGTTGGTGCCTCTGTCAGGATGGGTGGCCTTGGCACTTGGCAGTGCTGTTTTCTCTGCCTGTACACCTCCTCAGCACCAGCCCTCTGCCTAAATGCCACTTCATCCAGGTCTTTCTGACTCCCTTGAGCTGATACCCTGGACCACTAAACCCCACATTTAGGTTATCCCAATCACTGCTACTAGGATAAGTGCTCTGGAAGGGCAGCTATAGCCCTTGCTTTTCACTGAAATCCCACTTCCCAGATGATGCCTCATAAATAAAGGGCACTCTAACAGTACTTATTTATCTAATGAATTCAATAAGAAATTACTAAAGGCAAGCTGTCACTTTGTAATCTTCCCTGTGGTGGGTCCAATATTGTCTGTGCAATGGAAGCCATTTGGCTCTAAATCCTTGCTACTCAAAGTCTGGTCGCTGGGTGAACCTTCATTACTTGGGAACATGTACAAAATGTAGTAGCTCAGGCCCTCTCAGACCTGCTCCTTCAGAATCCAAGCTGTAACCAGATCCCAGATAATTCATGAGCACATTAAAGTTTAAAGAGAAATGCTCGAAATGACTTGAGGCTGCTTTTAGTAATCAAAGGTTAACTATGGAAGCCAGGCGTGGTGGCGTATGCCTGTAATCCCAGCACTTTGGGAGGCTGAGGCAGGAGGATCACGAGTTCAAAACCAGCCTCAGCAATGGTGAGGCACTTAGCAACTCAGTGAGACCCTGTCTCTAATAAAATACAAAAAAAGGCTGGGTATATGGCCCAGTGGTCGAGTACCCCTGAGTTCAATCCCCGGTACCACAAAAAAAAAAAAAAAAAAAAAAAAAAAAAAAAAAAAAAAAAACTATGGAGTCTTGCCTTGGGATATTTGAAGACTTCAACAGCCTCTAAGGCCAGTACTTCTACTGCCCAGGACCTCTTGGACAAGTCTGTCGATTATCAGGATGGACAAGCGATTATTTGTTAAGCAATTGATTTTCTGAGTCCTTCTAGTGACCCTTCAAGAGCACACTGGAAGGCCCATGGTCTTCAGGGGGATTTTCCATTAACTCCCTAGCAGGAACAAATAGATGGGCCAGTGTCTGGTGCCCAATCCCATTAGCAGTCTGTGAGGCAGATATTATAATCTCCACTATCCATGGGAAGAGGCTGAAGTTTAGAGAGGTTAAATCACTTGCCCAGCGTCACACAGTGGGAAAGAGGCAGAATGGGGGATACTTCCTTTGTCCCAGGCCAACTCTCCCAGGGAAGCTACCCTTGTAACTCTGACAACAAGACCTCTGCCTTATTTCACATTCTGGCCTTAAATTCTCTTCACACAGGACAAACTACTTTCCTTGAAGCCTGTGAATGGGCTTTTCTCGATCCTCTGGACCACATGGCTCTCTCTGTTCTGGCCATGCTGGTCTGCTTTCTGTCCCTTGAACACGGAAGCTGGCACATGTTCAGGACCTTTGCACTTTCCTCTGTGTGCTGAGTGCCAGCCCCTTTTCCCCACAGATTTCCTCATGTCTGACTCCTCATCACTCAGGACTCGCTGTTTGTCACCTCTTCAGAAAGACTTCCCCACCTACTTGGGGAAAGAGGTCCTTCCCTGCCATCTCTCCGGCCCTGGCCAACACTGACTCTCATTCTCATTTTTAAAATTTTTTTCTTCAGGGCACTTCATTCATTCAAAATTACCATGGGCATTTGTCCACGTGCCTCTTCTCCCCTGCCTCTATGACAGTGCCCACTCTGTGAAGGCAGGGTCTTTCTCTGGTCTGCTGCCCTGACCCCAGGCTGAAATGGTGCTTGGTACCCAGGAGGGCTTAACAAATACCCACTGAAGGCGTGAAGGTTGGATAATGGTATCAGAGGAGATGAAGCGTGGGCCTCATCCTCTGCTGGACCTGGGTCTGAAATCCTAACTGCATGGCTTCTGGCCATTCTCATTCATCCTAAGCCTCAGTTTTCTGCTCTATAAAATGGGAATTAATAATGAAACTCACAGAGCTGGTGAGAATCATATAAAACAATATAAGAGTCAGATCCAGGTGTAATTGAGATCCTTGGTAGATGTGAGAAAATCCCTCACAGCCCCAGTGCCCCTCCCCTCCTGAGACTTAACCATGATGGAGTTTTCATGGTTCCTTTGAGGACAAGAGCCTGATTCTTACCTCCAGGTGTTTGCACACATGGTAGCTTTTGTCTGCAGTGTCCTTCCTCCTCCTGTGACTGGCTGCAAAGTACCTACTCATCCTTTAAAACTCTGACTACTTTCCTGCCCCCAGGAAGAAGCCCTTCATTTTACACACCCTGATAGGACCACACCCAAATGTCTAATCAGAGCCCCCATGACACTCCGAGGTGTGATCTGACACTTGGACAGGGGATGCTGTCTCCTTCTGGTATGTGGGAAACCAATAAAAGCCCTAACATAAATCCACTGGATGTGTAATAAGCCCAATGGAGGAGAATGTCAGAATCACCCACAGAATCCGCTTGAACTGACCCTGCTCTGGGATCTAAGGTCCATGAGAGCAGGGGACAGTGTTTCTTCCTTACTGTTATCATGTGTCACTTCCTTAGCCCATTGGAAGGATTGGAGTGATCTTGATTTGAGGAAGCCATCCAATTCCTGAACTCAGATTGAATCTGATTTCTGCATGCTATAGTAGCAGGCCCATCATCCACTTGGGTGTCAGCATTGTAGAGTCACCCTGTTGTATCCATGCCTGGCCCTTGGTGGAGTGTCCATGGTGATGCAGAGCCTCCTTTACCCCCACTGAATGGGCAGGGGAGCTGGATGGTACACTCCTGTTTCTAGTCCTGGATGAGTTAGCCTATAGGGATAGGATTTGTAAGCCAATGAATGCATGTAGTCTGGTTCATAATGGACCTGCTCCCCAAAAGCTGAGGGCTCCAGAAGCATTTCTCAAGGCAGTTTGATCCAGGTTGAGTGGGGAGGGACGATGGTTGATGCAGGAGTTACTAAGGGTAACTATGGTGTGTGAGACGCTTTGTGGACATGACCTTTAATTCCCATAACAACCTTTACTATGCTATGCATTTTCCAGATGAGGAAGCTCACATCTCAGACCCACTGATAAATGGCAGAACTATGATTGAAACCCATTCTGCCTCACTCCCAAACTCTAAACTGTCTGCCTATACCAGCTCTAATGCCTTATCTAGAGTAAAGTAGGAATCAACTTGCCCAAAGTCACATGGAGAATAATAAGCTGTGCAAGACCAGGGCCATCTCTTTTGATTCCAGCGTCAGTATCTCTCCCTGAGACCACACCACCTGCCTCCCTTTGCAATGACATAAAATAGGCTTCCAGACAAAGTTTTCAAGGTTGACTTCTGACCCCAGGAAAACAGGCTTCTTAGGAAACCATCTGGATCACCCTGGGGAGACTTCTCACCCCTCCTCTGAAGTGCTGTTTCTGTGTTTAGTCTGGGTTGCCTCCAGGGGTGAGCTGGTGAGCTGGAGATTGCCTTGGACAGCTATGGTCACTTGCATGCCAATCTGCCATTATGTTTTCCTTTTGCTGGAGGGTCTTCATGGCCAGAATGAAACCCATGACCTAGGCACTGGAGGGAAAGAGATAATCTATAACTCAAGCTGGAGGAAAGAAATCATCAAGGAAATGGGGTGGCTTCCCTTGGAAGCCAGAGTGCTAAGATCAGGGGTCTTGGAAAGGTATTTGGAAAGCCGCCTTGTTCATTTGGGCTGCTGTAACAAAAATACCCTAGAGTAGGTGGCTTATAAATGACAGAAATGTATAGCTCAGAGTTCTGGCAGCTAGGAAGTCCAAGATCCGGGTACCAGCCATTCCATATCTATCTCTTGAGGACTCTCTACCTGGTTTGTAGAGGGCCATCTTCCTTCTGTAACCTCACATGGTGAAAGGGGCAAGTGAGCTCCCTGGAGTCCTTTTCAAAAGGGCGCTAATGACCCTCATAAGAGCTCCACCCTCCTGACCTACTCACCTCCCAAAGGCCTTGCCTCCTAACGCCATCCCTTGAGGGTAAGGATTCAACACATATATTTTTTGCAGGGACACAGATATTCTGTCCATGGCAAAAGCTTAAGCAATGGCAGCCTGGCAGCTGGAATCAGGCCTGGGCTCCTTCTCTGCTCTGCCTTCACCGCTGCACTACCTGAACCTATAGCTTGGTCACAGAGCTGACTGCTTGGGATTGTGACTTTGGCATGAGACAGCGTATGTGATATGCCAGACCCAGAGAAGCCCAGCAGCGGGCAGCAATGTGTGTGGTCTCTCATTTTATACACACAGAGAGGAGAGCCAGAGACAGGAGCTGTGGTGTCCAGTGACACGTGGGAGCTGTTTGCAGAGCCAGGCCTCGAGGCCAGCCCTCTACAGTGCTCTTATTTCATAACACCATGACAAGGATGTGATTTTTAACTATACCTCTAAATTCTGAACTTCAAGGCATAAAATGATAATTCTCAGACAGCTCAGAGGAATATACTCTCGTGATACTGTGCCGCAAGCATTGTAGCCTCCAGAAAGTCCTTTGAAGCAGCATTCCTGTAGGGTCAGGGCAGTGGGCTGGGGTGGACCTGATGCTTTTCACCCAGGCAGGACTCGATCCAGCAGTGTCCTCTCACCCATCTCCCTCCTGCAAGCTAAGGACGCAGCCAGGTGTGGTCAGAGAGTCACGAGTAAATGCAGGTACAGGTGTGCGGCCGAGGGCCAGCCAGGACAAGCTTTATCTCTGTGATAAGGACTTCGTGTGCACCTTGTAAAGTATGGCTTAGCTTTGTATTGTGAAGGAATGTTCTAGAAATGACTTTGTCCATCAGGGTACCTGGCCTTTCTTCTAACAACACATTGAGGTAACCGCATCATGATGGAAGGATACACTCTATTCACCATGTCCCTGAACTGGTCACTGAAGGATCACTGCCATTCTTAGTAAATCCTCTGGGGCAGGTACTGTACCTCCTGAAGCATCAGTGAAAGACCCAAATGTGGCTCCTGTGGGTTCGCAGGCCTTCAGGTCTTTGCTCAAATGATACTTTTCAGGGTGGTCTTCCTGGCCAGCCTAATAACTGAAATTGCATCCCCTTCAATGTACCCCGTCACTGGTTCCTGATTTACTGTTCCTCTTCCCGTAGTATCATGTGATACACTCTGTAGCTGACTTACTTTGCTAGTGCCCATGTTTCTCTACTAGTTATTTAATAGTACTATATGCTCAACTGCTATAGAAATACCAGCCCATTCAATGGTCATAACAACTTTAAAGGGAGAGATGACCTTTTGCCCCTCTATAAAAAGGAGGAAACAAGTACAGAGAGGTTAGGCAGCCTGTCCGAGGTCACATAACTTGCAAGTGGCAGAATGACCATGTGATGCTGGGAACCTTCCTCCAGAGTCCTTACTCACACCCACCATGTCATTTTGTCTTTCCAATGTGAATTACACAAGGAGAGGGGTTTGTCTGTTGGAGTCATTGCTATATTCTATATAGTCTAGAGTGAAAGCTGGCACGCCATTATGACCAATGATTATTTGTTAAATGAACAACTGTTTAAATAGAGCATATTCTATTCAGTTTCTTTAAAGCTGTTCATTGACAGACACTATGAATAGTCACTCTCCATGAACCAAATCTCTGGATTATAGAAAGGCAGTGGGGCAAGTGGAAAAACGTGGCCTTTGGGGTCAGAAAAATATAGAGGTCAAGATCCTGTCAGTCATATGTAATATTACCTGGACTACATGTCCTTCGCCAATTCATTTAATCTCCCTGAGCCTTGGGTGCCTCACCTTTAAGATAGAGAAAATCATGGTTTCCTTATAGGTGTATATTCTGTGGTATAAGGTAAGTGTAGGTAAATTGCCAGCAGGTGCTTAGGAAATACCAGTTTCCTCCTACATTAAGAAGGGGGATGTAGGAAAAAGAAGTAAAACTCCATCTTCATTTTGCTGAGCAAGCTCTTATTTTTTGGAACAAATGTATAGGGTCGGGGTAGGGGAACATAAGGAGATGGAAAACTTCACTTTTCCCTTCTACTACAATTTAAGACTGGAACAACTTCAGTCAAGTCAACAATGTATTTCTTTTGATTCTCAGCTAAAGCCATATTGACGTCACTTTTCTCTCTTCTGCTACCTTATTAAATTTGGTTGTCTATAACATAAAACATTGGTTCTTCAGAAGTGGTTTCTACCATATTATTGAGCAGGCAGGAGGATGTCAATCTATCTTCCACCAGCAAACAAAGTCTGCTTTAAATTAAGGAGAACAAAGTTACACATCTGACATGCAAGTTCCCTATTCTTCCTAATTTGTAGGCTGAGCTCTTAAAACTCTAAATATTTGTCTTAGTTCTAAGACTGTTTTCTTCAAGTCTTCATCAGAGATTCTGATGTGAACCCAGAGTCCCAGGTTCAAAATAAATTGTGCTGGTGTTCTTGGAAGTTTTTTTCTGCTCTCTGCATTTGGTGAGTCCCTTGACATCAGATTGCATTGGAAACTTCCATAAATGACCACCAGACAGAGGCTTCTTTTTCTATAGGAGAGGGTCAAGGTCCAAGGACCTGCAACATGTGCTCTGTCTTCTTTCCTGGACCCTTCTGCTGCCACGCTGAATTAATTCTGGACTGGCACTTGGTCTTTGCATGTGATGTTCCTTTACCTCCTTTAAGCTAAGAGATTTGCTTAATCTTCTAGACTCAATGTATATCTTCATTTGGGACAAAACTTCCAAGAGGCCTATGTTCTTTCCTAGGAATTATTCCCTTGCTTATAATTTTCAAAAGTTCATGTTTTTATCTGTGAGTTCCTCGGAAGTACTGTATTTCTTATTTAAATATCTTTAGAACCTCATATGGGATTTGGTCAGTAGCAAGCACTCTCTGAGTGATAGATCTGAAGAGAAGTACCATAGTTTAAACTTTAGGCTCAAATGGATAGGGAGTGGAGTCCTCAAAAAAGGAGCAGGAGGATGGGGTATGTGTGAACGATTTCTCAGGAGACCTCGTTGGGCCAGTCTGGTCCAATGGGAACTCAGGGACACCCCTTGGGTTGCACACATCCTGACTCTCAGTTCAGACCTGGCCTGTGATATTAGGATGTCCCTTGTCCTCATCTGAAAGGCAGGAACAAAAATGCAGCTGGCGGAGTGGGGGAAGCCGTGGAGCCACAAGAGACTGGCATGGAACAAAAGTCACTGGAGCCCAGCCAAGTCTTGGGAGCAGGTTGCTAGGATGCTAAGGGCAAAAAAGGCACAGGGAGGGTGAAGGGAGGAGCTTGGTGTTGGGAGACTTGGGCTTTGGGGGCAAGACCCTAAGCCAGCAAAGGGACCAAGAAAAAGTGCCATAGAACCTCCTCCAGATCAAAGGGCATTGACTCTTCTCAGCTGGGCGTCAGGCCCAACCTTAAGAAAAGTGGACATTGCAAAACATCTCTAGTAGGAGGAAGTGGTTTGGATTTCCTCCTTGAAGGAGGATGCTTTATTTAAATAGAATTCAGTAGAATGAAGTTGAAGGGGGAAGCACCCTGAGCCCTCTCCTTGGACCTTGAAATTGACTTCTTGCTAAAAAGTGTTCAGAAATGGCATCCCAGGGGATGAAGAGGAGTTTTACCAGATCTCCACAAGGGTAGAAATGGGTTTGACAGAGCCTGTGGCCACCTAGGGAGCACCAGCTCTGTGCTGGCACTTATCTCAGTCTTTTTCACATTCTCCCAAAGTGTGGAAGGTGCTCAGATTCTCCAAGGGTGAATGGTTCACTGAGGGACACACACGACCAGGCAGGGCAGCCCTCTGGTCTACACCTATATCCAGTTGGCTCTCAAAGTCAGCCAGCTTCCCAGAACTCTTGGAACCCAGGTTAAGGGACAGTTACCAAGCCAGTGTCCTCCCCTGCTTTGCACAACTAACCCCCTTGTAACAGACACAGACAGGCCAAATTATGAGTCCCTGGAAAACAGGAACTGGCTTAATTCATCTCTGTCTTCCCAGCACCAATCCAAGGGTCAGGTCCCAAGTAGATGCTCAGGAAATAGCTGCGACCCCAAGCCAGGATATTCCACTTAGCTGATCTCATTCTTATACCAAACCAGTGCAGTAGGTTTTATCATCCCTGTGTGTGAGAGGGAGAAACTGAGACTCAAGAAGGGATATGTTGGCATATGTCATTTGATGACCTTTTAAAAATAAAAGTATTTTCAGAGCATGGTGTCAGTAGGAGGTTTTGTGACACATCCGTGCAACAGGAACACTTATTTGTATTTCTAAATCAGGTAAATTGGGTTTACCAACCACCCTTACCTCATTTGGCAGAAAATTCTATCTTGGCTTTATGGGGTGAAAGTTCTCCAAATTCTGGGGGCTTATGAGGAATAGGAGTTAGGTAAGCGTCTGTCTCTGTTTTCAGTTCCCAACTACAAAAATGACATTAATGAACTTAGTCTTCAGGGACTCTCATTTCATAGGTCCCTTCTGGGAGGGGCCCTAACAAGGGGTCCACACAGTTGAACATTAATATGAAATTTGCAAAGGAATTGTATTTTAAACCCAAAAGGTGAAGACTGCTGTTTCCTTCCATCCCCACATCCTCTCTTGTTAGGCAAGTTGCTGTGACAATGGGCATTTTGTATTTGTGTGTTTTTTTTTTTTTTTTTCTTAAAGAAAGGTCCCCCTACCTGCAAGACCTAGATCAGCTAGACTCTACTCAAAGTGGACAGACCCCTTCCACACAGGCCCAGGGCAGCTGGCCTGGTCAGCCCTGGTGCCCCGGCTCTTCCTGTGAGGTCTTTTGGCTTTTTCTTTGCTCTTTCAGAGGTTCTACACCTTAGGGGCTGGTGGGGGGTGCTATCAGGGTGCACTGCACACCTCCTTGTTGGAAACAGCAGCAGCCACTGGAGGATCCCTGCTGGGGTCCGGCCATTCCCTCTTTCAACCTGAGTTCCAGCTGGTCCTGTTTCTCCTCTGGCACCACTGATCCTATGACAGGAAAGAGGCAAGAGGATGTGAGAGAACTGTGCAGCCCCTCCAAGAAGAGCAGCCTCCCCTTCCCTTGGGGGACTCAGGAGAGGACACTCATGACCCAGGACATGAGCAAGCAGATCACAAACTACACACACCCAAGGCAACTCAAGGACACCAGGCCCCTTCCCTAGTCACCAACCCTGACACAATGACTCCCATGAAGATTTAAAGATGCTGTCCTACAGTGACGCTGAGAGACTTGCTTTAGGATCACAGTTTCACCTGTGGTTTCAGAAAAGGAACCTGAGGACAGAAAGGGACAGTTGAGGACAAGTGCTGCAGCTGAGGAGGAGTTGAGCTGTGGCTCTGCCCGGTGCTTGATGCCACTGCCCAGGCGCTTCCCTCCCCGTGTGGTGGTGCACACACTGATGGCGGACTGGCTTCTGGGAAGAAGGGGCTCGTGAGCTCAGCATCCCAAACAGAAGGGATGCTGCTGAGTAACAGAGGAGAGAAGCCACAGTTAAGAAGGGTCCAAAAGTACAGGTGCTGTTGTGAGCAGTGTGGCAGTCAAACAGGAGGGGAAAGGTCAGCCAGCAAACAGCAGGAGTGGTGCGTGCAGTTGTTTTTATTCTCCTACATGAAGTTGAAAGCATAAGTCCCTGATATTGCCTGAGGAAAGGACATTCAGGTTGTGTTCCTACCCAGAGCTGAGTAAACAGGATTATTGGAGCCTGCAGTGGCCTCCGCTGGGCACACCAGCCACAGCCTGGCTTGTGCTGGGCGACGGTGGGGGAGTGGGGGCACAGCAGGGCAGTGGCAAGATAGGAGCCGCCCTGGCCTCTGGACTTGAGTCCCCAGGCAAGGACTCTGTTGGTACACTGTGTCTCGAGCACCTGGAACCTGTATCTCAGGTCAGAAGGTACAAGTAGCCTTTCACCCAACAATTGCATTTCTAGAAAAAGATGAGAAGTAGTTGCTTGTGCATGTGAAGATATTTGTCCAGGGTCTTCCACATGGTGTTGTTGGTGATAGAAAAAACTCAGAAGCAGCCTAAATCCCTAGCAGTGGGGGTAAGTGGGGAAACACATGTGTCTCTTTGACAGAAAAATATTAGCCATGTTCTGAATATTTGTTGATGTGGAATATTGAAGAAATTGTGCCAACTGGAAAAAAAAAAAAAGACTATAAGACAGTGTGTACTATCTGCTCTTAGTTATGTAACTATATATTACAATGACATTTAATGAATATTTACCATGTGTCAGGCATACCTACAAGTATTTAAAATATATTAATACATTTAACCACACAATAACTTTATGATGAAGATATTTTCATTGTATCTATTTTACACATAAGGAGATGATGACACAGAGTGTCTGTGTAATCTTATAAGGTCACACAGAAGTGAGTGGCAGAGCCTCTTTGTGAATAAGGCACCTGGCTCTACAACTCATGGACCTCTCCAAGCTAGCCATACTGTCTCTTCCTGTGTGGGTGCACACATGTGTACAGTTCTCTGTCTTTCATAGAAGGGTCACACCCAAATGTTAGCTGTGTTTTAAGTAATCACCTCCTAGGACAAAATAAGGCAAATATTTCCACGATAGAGTAGAGGTCCCACCCAGGGTGGGCTCTGGAAGATATCTGCTCTTTGAGGGCTTGAGGGTGGAGAGCAAGCTGTGTTCCTCTTAGGATCCTGCCTTCACTGAGACAGCCATTACCCAGTTCTCTTATTCATTGAAACAGCGATTGGGTGCAGGACTGTGCAGGGGTATCCTAGGTTCTGAGGATTCAGCAGTGAACCAGACAAGTGACACATGGCCAGTAGTTTCATAAGGCTTCTATCCTATGGGGTAGTCAGGGAGGCAACCAGTAAGAAATAGCCAAGAAAAATATCAGATGGAGTTTAGCACTCAGTAGAAGACTGCAAGGGTGGGACCATGGGCTGAAGAAGGTGACCTTTGAGAGGAGAGAGAGAGAGAGAGAGAGAGAGAGAGAGAGAGAGAGAGAGAGAGAGAGAGAGGAAACTAACCAAACCCAGTAAAACGTTCATATTTGGGAAGTCCAGTGAAGAGCACATTAATTTTTTTGTGTGTGTGTGTAAATGTTGTGACATTTCTATAAGTCAGGATTATTTTAAAATAAAAAGTATTGAAATAAATATATTACAAATAACAATGATCCCTCTACACCTAAGGAAGCAGTTGGTGAACTTGCTGGGGAAAGACATGGTGGGTGAAAAAATCAAAGCTAAGTGGATGAGGCTGGTGCCTATGACTGAAGTGGGGCGAGGCTGAGATTTGGGGATTGGCATAAGCATTCTTTTCTTAGCCCTGTAACAACTGAGGGACCACATGACCACCGTTCACAGCTCCACTCTTCTCACTGGGTGTCCTGAGTTGGTTAGGATTGGAATGACTTCACTCATCTTGGTGAAGAAAATGAGACTGAGTGTGGGGAAGTGACCGCACAATGTCTCACGATGCCTGAGCTTCAGAGTTGGTTCAAGGTCAGGTGCGACTCTACCAAGCTCAGTGCGCTACTCAAGGCTGGTCCCAGGAGATGCGCCATCCTAGGGTAACGCAGGTGTTAAACAGATTGGGAAGAAAATGGCCCTTGGAGGATGAACGTAAACTCAATTTCAATGGGTTGTCGAAGGGAGGTTGAAACTGCACTCTGTCTTAGACACTACCAAGGACCCCCAGTGGCCAGTGAACCAGGTTACTCCCCAGGAGGTACAATGCTGTGGACTGCAACTTGACTTCTCTGAATTCTATGCTAATGTTCCATCCTTATTATTTATAATTATTATTAAAATGTAGTTAAAATTGCTTGCTTCTGCTTGAAGGGAATCATAAGAATCAGCATACAACAGATCAAATGGAAGGGTTTTGTTGGACAGACTCCTGACTGCGGCCTGGGGCCCTGTTCACTGATTCTAAGCACATGGCGAGTGCTTCAGTTTGCCTTTGGAGGTTACCTTTGTGACTAGCTCAACTTCTGCCAGTTTGGAGACCAACTGGAAATTCCAGAAACTAAAAAAGATGCAGGTGCTTAGAGAAAGAGAGTCAACATTTATCACTTACATAGCACCTGCTAAGCCCTTGTGACCTCATTTTACCCCACCCCAATACCTGTGGAGGTGACCCCACTAACCCCATCTTAAAGAAGAGGAAACTAAAGTTTGAAGCATTCAACAAGGTCCCACCAGCTGCTAGCCCACACTGCTGACCCCCAAAGCTCATGCCCAGTTTTGCTGCCCGCCATAGCCAGACTGGCCCTCACTTCTCCCCAAGAAGAAGGTGTACCACTCACAGGGGTGTAGGAATGAGCTACCTTGGAATCCACCCTGCTTGAGTCCTCATCACCCTAAATCAATGATTCTGCATGATTTCATTGGTATTCATGCTTGATTTATGTTGGCAATAGAGTAAGCTATAAATTGTGCCCATGGACCCGCTGAAGCCTTTTTTCACATTGAAGATGTTTATAGAAACAGGAAACATGGCCTCTGCATGAATGTACTGGTCTTCTCTATGTCAACAGCACCATAAATAAATGTGTCCAGGATCTCTGCCTGGACTATTTCCCATAGATACCCAGCAAACCCGTGAAGCAGGTCATTATTACCAACAGGAGCAAGGAGGTCCTCCCTCGTGTCTAGAACTTACCCTGACAAGAGGCCTTCTTGACTGAGGACCATTAAAAATCACCCCGCCTTCCCCCGACCCCTCTCCCTAGGTTAGTAGCTGGGCCTGGTCCATTGGGTTGCCTCTCTCCTTTCTGCAGCATGAGCAGCAGTCCCCCAGCCTGGAATCTAGAGTTGGGGTGTTGCTTGCTTCTGATGTAGCAGGCCCACTCTGCAGACTCAAACCGTCACTCTTACTTCTCTCTTCCATTGGCAAAGTTCTCACCCACTTTATCACAGTGGATTCTCCCAGTGGTCATGTGAGAGGCCTTCTTTTAGTGTCCCTGCTTTGCAGACAGGAAAAATGAGGCACAAAGAGGGAAGTGTCTATTCTTTGACTTTGAATTTCTCACTAAACTTGGCACTAAACTCTGCCCTTACCAAGGAACTTAGTAGTGGTTATAGATTCTCACCATAACAGCTGTCAACACCTGTGTGTGTGAGAAGCCTGCTGGACACAGCTGCACACTCACAAAGGGCTCAGATTAAATAGAATTTATTGCAGAGGTGCAGGGAGGGCTGGAGACAGCACCTGGGCATGTGCTACAGTGGGAAGCCATTAGCACCTGTTATGGACTGAATTGTGTCCCTTCCCCCCAAACTCACGTGCTGAAGATCTAACCCCCAGTATCTCCAAATCTGACTTTGTTTGGAGATAGGGTCTTCAAGTAGATGGTTACGTTAGAAAGAGGTCATGGCTGTTTTTGTATCAGAGGAGATTTGGATACAGACTTATGGGAAGGATCATATGAGGACACAGGGGAAAGACGGCTATCAACAAGCCATGGAGAAAGACTTCAGGAGAAACCTTGATCTCAGACTTCCAGCTCGAAGGCTATGAGAACACAAGTTTCTGTCCTTTAAGCCACCCAGTCTGTGGTTGTGGCAGCCCTAGCAACCGAATCTACCTCATTCTAAGTGTGACAAGCAGGAAAAGAAAGAAATAGCTCACCTCTCTCCTCCTAGCCTCTGATCTGCTAGAGCCTCCCATGGGCTGAACCCAACTGAAAAACTGGTAAGGTAAGGACACAATTGGCATATAGAGCCCTGATAAAGGCTGGGTGGATTCATTGATTCATCCATTCATTCTTTCTTTCATTCAATAAATATTCATCAAATACTTATGACATGCCAGGAGCTATTCTGAGTGCTGTAGGTATCAGGATATATAAGATAGAGTTCCTTGTCCCCAAAAGGCTCATACCATGGCATAGAAGGTAGATACTACTATGTGCTCCATGTTGTAAGAACCCCACTGAACCCCACGCTGATGGTTGCTGTTTGCGCATGATGCTACGGCACAGAGGGGGACTTGCTCATTTGGCCAGAGAGGTAGGAAGAGAACCATAGAGCTGGCTGGCCCCTGAAGAATGTGTGAGATTTTGTGGAAGGATAGAAGGGGAAGGTCATTCTGGGCTGAGGGACATGCAAAGAGGGAGGGATGTACAAAAGAGGATTCCTATGGGAGAGGCCGAGAGATAGATGTAAACCCTCTGCAGTCGGAATGGCTTCTCAGCTGTAATGCCTCACAACACTGTTGTCTGCTTGGGGCACTGATCTATGACTGCAGCCACATTGTACAGTGGCAAGAATAGGGTCCTAGAGTCTTACATTCCAGCCTCACTGTCAGCACCTGCTCCCCATGGGAACTTGGGCAAGTTCCTCAGTCCTCTGAGCCTCTGTCCAAACAATCTGGCAACACTATTGTGTGTCTTTGCTGTTCTAAGCCCCAAAACTGTAAGGGTGGATGGTGCTCTTGGGAGCAGACAGTCTCAGAAGACACAGACTCTCCCGAGCCCTTCTGTGCATGTGGAAAAGCTTCCAGGGTTGTACCCCAATGCTCTGGACACACAGGTTAGCACATAGCCTGAACAGGTTCCAGGGACATGGATGACATCCAAAGAAAGAAGAGAGGAAACACATGTGAACTGCCACTGTTATTGGTGGTGGTTGTGGCTGCTGACATGGCAGGTGAGGAGGGCTCTTTCATTTCAGGTGTCGCCATTGCACCCCCTGGTTATCCCCACCTTCACACTTCTGCTCACACCATGTTCACCTCATGCCTCTCTTACCATTTAAATCCAATCTTTAAGTGCCAGAGGATGTGTGAGAAAAGGAACACTTTCACACTATTGGTGGGAGTGTAAATTAGTACAATCAGTATGGAAATCAGTGTGAAGTTTCCTCAAGAGACTAGGCATGGGACCACCATGTGACCTAGTTATATCAATCCTTGGTGTCCAACCTAAAGAATTAAAGTCAGCATGCTATAGTGATATTGGCACAACCGTGTATGTAGAAGCACAATTCACAACTGCCAAATTATGGAACCAGCCTGGGTGTCCATCAATGGGTGAATGGATAGAGAATGTGGTATATACACACAATGCAGTTTTTTTTTTTTAAAATATTTGTTTATTTGCTTTATTTGAACACAATGCCTTTATGTTTATGTGGTGCTGAGGATCAAACCCCGGCCATGCACGTGCTAGGTGAGCGCTCCACCGCTGAGCCACAACCCCAGCCCACAATGCAGTTTTATTTAGCCACAAAAAAAGAATGAAATTAGGACATTTGCAAAAAATGGATGCAATGAGAGCATTGTGTTAAGCAAAATAAGCCAAACTTAGAAGGTCAAAGGTCATATGTTTTCTTTCTTATGTGAAAGTGAGAAAGGACAAAAGGAAAAGAGAAGTGGAGGGATTTCATGAAAATGGAAGTGAGAACAGCAGAATAATGGAAAGGGCCAGGAGAAGAAGGACAAGGATAGGGGAAATACTGGGGAATGATATTGACCAAATTATATTGTCATATCATGTGCGTGTATGAATATGTAAAACAAATCCCATTATTGTGTATAATTATAATGCAATGAAAAAAAAATTATGGAAAAAATTTTAAAAATAACTAGGATGGCAACCAGCACACCATGGGCATACCGTTCCTGGGGGACCTGCCCACCTCTCTGCAGATGTTTTCCAGCATCTAGTGAATAATTTGCAGTTCACCAAATGTTCTTTGCTTGTTCTGGCCCTCTGCTTTGCACATGCTATTTCCTCTGCCTGGAATGCCACCCTCCTGGACCAGCCCATCTCATCCTCAAGACTCACGCCTCCCACCAGAAGCCTGCTAACTGCCTGGACAGAGAGAACTGCTTCCAGTGTATGGGTTAGGTCTCCTAGCATGGGCACTAGTTACTTATGAGTCTGGCTTACCCCACTGGACTCAGCTCTCAGAAGTATCAGTCACCATTGTCTCCCTGTTGTCACACCTGTTCAGCATGTCTGTCTGACCACAGCTAAGTGATTGGTTTGTTTTTATTTTGCAGCTAATTCTTCTTTGCATTCATTGCTCTGTACTCTCACTTCATTCTTTTTTTTTTTTTTTTTTTTTTTTTTTTTTGGTTATTTTTTGTTTGTTTAGTAGCAGGGATTGAACTCAGGGGCACTCGACCATGGGCCACATCCCCAGCCCTTTTTGTATTTTATTAGAGACAGGGTCTCACTGAGTTGCTAAGTGCCTCACCATTGCTGAGGCTGGCTTTGAACTCATGATCCTCCTGACTCAGTGTCCCAAGTGCTGGGATTACAGGCGTGCCCCACCGTGCCCCGCTCTTTTCCTGTTTTTGGATGTGTAAGTCAGATATTCCGGTCAGGATCACTTGCAAAACATGTCACATAGTATGAAGATCGAGGTGTATTCCTGGGAAGCTGCAGTGGCCCCCGAGTTCCCAGCAGTTTCAGAACCAAAGGTGTGGTCTTTTTTTGTATCCTAGGAGGACAAATTGTCACCTGATTGTGCAGAAATGCTGAAAAGTCTATTGGAACCAAGCAAGGAGGAAAAGTGAGTCAGGAAAGCCAGTGACTGGCTCCTAACAAATGCTTCAGCCATGCTTAATAAATAAATGAGAGAAAGTGGCTCCTAAGAAATGCTTCAGCCATGCTTAATAAATAAATGAGAGAAAGGAGAAATGAGGAAGGAAAAGCAGGAAGAAAAAAGCAAGACACACTTGCTTATTTTGGTTTTAAACTGAACTTAAGCGAGTTGGCAGAGTAATAGGCAGAAACATGAGAAGAAAAAGGAGCCAGCCTTTATTGAGTGTTTATAATATCTTTACTGAATGAGGCATGATGCTTATGTGATCTTGCTTTAACTTAAATGGAATAATACCTCATTGGAACAGATATTTCTTTGAGTTTTACAGATGAGAAAATTAGGGATCAGAGAAGTTAAAACATTTTTTCCAAGGTCATACAGATTTGGTCTATGGGTCTAAAGGAAGTTAGAACAAAGTCAGAGTTAAACCCATGTCTATGAGACTTTACATCCCCTGTTTTTCCTCCACAATAGTGAGATACCTGAATTCTCAGGGGGTTGGGGGGCTTTTTAGAAGAGTCACACTGATTTGGATGAATCACTTTGAGTGATTTTGTTTTTAGTAATAGTCTCATCATGTTGAAATCACAGCTTCCCATCAGAACCATTTCAAAGACCATCAGAACAAACCCTGTTTATCTTAAGATCCTAGATCCAATTACAGCCCTTTTCCCACAAGGGATGTACAGTGTGTATTTACTGAGGGTATTAGATTATATTCCTTGGTTTTCCAAGAGCAAAACTTCTTCATCTATAGGCGACACTGAGTCAGGTGCTGTCTGTACGCTCTCCACCTCAGTGATGGGATCCTACTTGCCAGCCAGCTGGCAGGTGATCCAGTGCCAACATCCCAGTGTAAAGCCACTCCTGGTACCACAGTCTTAGGTTGGGTGCCTTGAGAAACAGAGCCAGAGGCAGGTATTTGCCTGTGGAAAGTTTTTAGGGGAGTGCTTTAGAAAACACCAGCCATGAGGGAGCAAGCAAGGAAGGACTGGGTACATGGGGAAGTTGAACAGTTATGGATATGGACTGCCCCTAGAGAGTGAACATAACACTGCTTGGGGCCGCACCCTTTAGCCAAGTGTACTCATTAGAGAGGGAGTCACCATGAGCTGTCAGCCACCAATGTTGTTGGTAAGTAGGGAAATGACCTTCATTGGGCATTTGGGTAGCATGGCATAACAGCATCCACTGCACCGGATGAATTGATGGATGGATGAATGGATGGATGGATGGACATTTTCTTGTCTAAGTGCCTTGGAAATCTTTGGGTAAAGGGCTGATCATTCATGGTATTTTTAGAACCACTCTTGCTTATTGCCCAGTAATTGTTCTTGGTGCCTTAGCATTAGACAAAAAATTTTGAAAGTGCTATTCTAATTCAATATATTTATTTTCTTGATGGGGTGGAGGGGGGGAAGAACTGGAGTTCTTAAGTGTTTATTCAACTTGCCTAAAGTCCCACAGTGAACTTGTGATCTAGTTGAGACTTTGTGAGTATCTTAAGCCTCAGGAACAGAGGTCTAACCACGCGAGGATGTCCTCTGATGTATAATAGCTATCTACAGATCCAGGCTTAGTTGAAGGGTCCAGAGTTCTCAGGGAAGCCCTGATCTAGCATATGGCTTCCTTCCTCAAAGTCAACTCAAGATCCCATAAGGTTTCAGGAAGTGCATGTACCATATTTGGCTCTAGTTTAGCAGCAGGAGAAATTCTGAAACAAAAGGACACACATTATTCCTTGTGAGGATCCTTCGCTGAAGCCCCACTTGGTCCTTCTGATTACAAACCATTGCACAG
>CM046665.1:141946163-141961277 GCA_025594165.1 Tamias sibiricus | reverse complement strand
AGTGGGTTGCAAATAGTCAAAAAGTGAGCAGAATTTAATGGAATTCCACGAGAATGTTGTGTCTGGGTTCACCATTTCCCTTCTCCTGATGGGTTTTTTGGCTCCAGGAAGAGATGCAATAAGTCAGGCACAAGCCCAGACATGCCGCTGGTAGCAGAGTCGCTGTGCTAGTTCAGAGACAGGTGTAAAGACTTAAAGGGAGTGGGAGAGGATTGTTGGGTTATGCTGACTCATGGATCCTATCAGTGGACTGCTCTCAGTAGGAAGCCCTGGACTGAAGCAGTCTGCTGACCTTATGGGCACAGTGGAGGGTTAGACTTCTCCAGGAAGAAAGAGCACAGCATACAGACCATCAAGTCCATCAAGTTCAATCTTTTTTTTTTTCAAATTAGGAAATGGAAGCTTAGAGAACGGAAGTGACTTACCCAAGATCACAAAGCCAGGGCGTGTGGCAGAGCCAGGACTCATATCTAGTCCTCACGGGTGAGGAAAGGCTCTGGCTCAAGGCTAGACCCCCGAATATTTGGAATCCCCCTCTGGTTCTGCTGCTTTCTAGCTGTGTCTTTTATAAGTCACTTGACATCTTGGAGCCTGTAAAATGAGGTCAATGGGAGAATTAAATGTGGCTGTAACAAAGGTGTGAATTTCTGTGTGTACACAGTAGCTATTAATTTCCAGGCCCGAGCCTCCTACTTCTACCTTGAAGCCTTGGAAATAGTACCTGGAAGCAGGGCAGAGAGGGCGTTGGCACTGGTTATTTTAAATATAAAGGCGTTAGGAAGTCGGGGTGTGAAGATGCCTGGTGTGCAGGGGAGACAAGACGAGAAGTGTCTCTGGAGCACAGGTGTGAGCTGAAGTGAGACCTGGGCTGGAGGAACCGCAATGGCCGGAGCCCAGGGCAGTGCCTTGTCACAGTTTGTCAGAGGAGTAGCTCATGCTTAGCCCCATAGAGGAAGGACATATATGAAGAGTAGCTAGACCTGTGTTCCTTAAAGTCCTCTGTAGGGACTCTCTGTCTGGGTCAGCATGGATATAGGGGGAGCTCTTGAGCAAAAAAGACAATTGTCCTAGAAAAGGTCATGGGGAACCTGGGCCAGGGTAACACAGTTAATATGGGATGGATGACAAAGGTAGAAGAAAAAAATTCATGGGGCTTAGAAATTAATTTAATGTAGAGGGTGAGGGAGAAGGAGGTATCTACAGTTTCCCTCTTCTGTGAAAGTCACTAAAATAGAGTGAGAAAGACGAGATGGATGCGGGAAGGTATTTGCTACATACATTAAAGACAATAGACTATATGTAAGCATTGAAATGCAAATGTCAATAAGAAAAAAAAAATAATCTAACAGCAAAAGAGAATTATGTAAAAGAATTGCAGGTGAGGAGATGTAAATGGGCAACAAACTTTTGAAAAGCTCAACCTCACCAATATTCAGGGAACTAAAGCAGGGAGGTTCCATTTTACACCTGTCACACTGACAAAAACTTAAGAATCCAGCAATACGAAAAGCTGATGAGCATCTAAAACAACGAAACAGTCATGCCTCTGGAGAGTGCCTTGCCCTGTCTGTTTGGTAGATTTGGTGGTGGATATGCCTTACAGCTCAGCAATTTCACTTGCAGTATGTATTCTGGAGGAGTTATGTACACATTCACAGAGACTATGCAGAAACATCCCTAATGCCTATTAAGAAAAAAGAATTATAGCACATCTATGCTGAGGAATGCTGTATACCAGTTCGGTGAACTGGAAAGTGATTGAACTTAAGATGCAGTAAATTCATGGGCTGTGGTTCCAGTCTAGAGGTTGGAGACCTAGGGGAGCTGATGTTTCAATTTGATCTTGAAGGCAGGCAAAACAAAAGAAAACAAAACACACAAACAAACAAAACATTCCTGGCAGAAAGTCAGGAGGAAATCCTTTCTCCTTATGAGAGATTTAAGTTTTTATTCTATTCAGATCTTCAACTGATTCGATGAGGCCCACCCACATGGAGGGAAGGCAATCTGCTTTATTCTGTTTGTCAGCTCAAATTTAATCTGACCCAGAAACATCTTTAAGACACACCTAGAGTAATGTTTTACCAAATGTATGGGTTCCCTGTGTAGCCTAGTCAATTTGACACATAAAATTAACTACCACAGGGGTAAGTTTGCTCAGTGGTTTGTGCCCAATCCTCCTATATCAGCTTGGATGCTAGAGCAGCCTGAATCCTGAACTATGCAGTGAACACAATGAAAATTCCAAGAAAAACTTTCTTTCTGGCTAGAGGACAAAGAAAGGTGGACCCTGCAAGGCAGAGTGTGGGGGGTGCTCTCATTCTATTTCATTCATTTGACTCTCTTAGCTTGGCCCCATGGTACACCAGAGTCACACACTGCAGTCCTATTGTGGTGGCAATGGTGGCTTCTCAGTCACCTGAAACTCTCAGAGAAGATTCCTCTGGACCAAGAACACTTTGAGAAGGGTACCTGTGATCTGAAGAACGCTATGTAGTGGGGGAATTCCTATTTTTTTTTTTTTCTTCCTTTTTTGTCTCTCTGCTTCGTTTTCAAGGTAGATGTGGTTGTGGAAAATGCGTGACAGCAGGGGGAGGCTGAAACTCTGCTCTTATCCAGCACGGCAGGACACTGGCACCCTGTGTAGGGCTGACGGGAAAATCGTGGCAAAGAGGGAGGAGGAGAGAGGAGATCCTTAAATCTGTATGAACTCTTGGGCTCACTCTGAAGCTTCACATCCAAGAATCTGATCCAAAGCAACACACAAAAGCTCCGAGACTGAGCTGATGTAGGCACTTCTTGGATCCCAGAGCAGTCATGGGAGAGACCCAAAGAGCCCTGCAAAGTCCTCAAAAACTAAACCAGCAGCAGAACCCTGGCCTGCAGAAGGTGGACTGAGTCTGTGACTTGTGGTCTGAACCCAACTATCTGGGTTACTTAGAAAAAAAAAAAAAAAACTAAAAATTATCATTCTTTAGAGAATCTTAATAGGACCCAGGGTCTTGTAACAATATTAAAAATGTCCAAGATGCAAGTAAAACTTAACTAATAAACAAAGAATAAGAATAAGACAGTTAACAGACACCAACACCAAGCTGACCCAGATGTTGGGATAAGCAGACAAGACTTAGAGCAGCTGTTACACCATGCTCCATGAAGTGAGAACAAACATTATTGCAATAAATGAAAAGGTAAGAGTTTTCAGTGATGAAATAGAAACTGTTGAATAAGTGGAAATTTTGCTCCAGTAATACAGAGAGTCTGTGAACTTAAAGCTAAATCAAGAGTGGGATTGGCCATCTTTTTCTGTGAGGAGAAAGACAATAAATATTTTAGACTCTTTTGGCCACAACGTCTCCATCCCAACTCCTCAGCTCTGCAGTTGTAGCATGAAAACAGCTGCAGAGAAAAGATAAATGAACAGGAATGGCTGTGTTCTAATAAATATTTATTCGCCCAAACAGGCAGGCTAGAAAACTACATTCTCCGCTCATCTCATGTGGCCCTCATTATAAAACCAGACAAACACAGTGTAAGAAAATTAAATAAAAAATTTAGCAAACCAAATCTGGCAATATACAAGGAATGCAGATAGTAGTTCACAATCAATTGGTGTTAATATAAGGAATGCCAGTGAGCTTCATCACTTCAAAAGCAAAAACTATATTCTAAAACATTAATTAAAGGAAAAGCACATGGTAGGTAATAAGCACTGATAAAGCAACATCAACCCTGACAGACTCAGCAAACAGGGACTAGAAGGGATCTTCTTTAATCTGGAGTCACATGTTTCTGCATGAACAAATCTCAAAGATAGAACATTAAGTGAGAAAAGAAATTGTAGGATATTTATGGTATAATTCATATAAAGTTTTGTTACATGCAAAACTAGCACATATTACAGATAAAGTTGCCAAGGGAATGACAGACATGAAAATAAGAGTGGAGACCTCACCTAGAGGGGAGAGAAGAGGAAAAGGCTGAAGGATGGGCCCACATTACTGCACTGCTTTGCTGTCATGCTGGAATTCCTTTTTAAAAACCGGAATCAAACATAACAAAATGATAAGGTTTGAAGAGAAGAGTGGAAGAAACATGACCACTAATTACAACACCTTCTATATTTCCCTAGATTGTCAATATTTTATGATTTAAAAAATTATACAAAAATACTCTATATTTAAAATATATCAATACTGTGAGAAAAGCACACGCAGGATTTTATTTTTTGAAGACACAAAGCCTGGGGAAGGAAGGAAGAAGGCTGGGTCTTGGAAGGCTTTCTGCAGTTGATACCAAGTATCAATGCCAGGCAATGCTTAAAGGAGTCAGTTCTAGAAGCAGTAACTTACTTCACACAACAACCTGTTGAGGTCTGCACATATATCCTCATTTGTAGATAGAGAAATTGAGCTGGGCACAGTGCTGCACACCTGTAATTCCAGTGGCTCAGGAGGCTGAGGCAGGAGAATCACAAGTTCAAAGCCAGCCTCAGCAACTTAGCAAGGCCCTGACTCAAAATTTAAAAAAAAAAAAAAAAAAAAAAAGAAAAAGGGCTGGGGATGTGGCTTAGTAGTTAGGCACCCCTGGATTCAATTCCTGATACCAAAAAAAAAAAAAAAAAAAAAAGAAGGAGGAAGAGGAGTTGGAGAGGGAGGATGACAACAGGGAGGAGGATGGAGAGGAGAGAAGGAGAAGAAGAAAAAGGAGGAGGAGGGAGAGGAAGAAGAAGAAAAAGAAGGAAAAGGAGATGGAAAAGAAGAAAAGAGAAAAGGAAATAAATTGAAACCCAGAGAGGTGAAATAACTTGTTCTAAGTCCAAAAGCCAATGAATAGGGAGCTGGGAGGAAAACTTGGAAGTCTAGTCCCAAATCCTGAACTGATTAGCGTGTGAACCAACCACAGCCTGCTCTACTTTGGAGTGACTGCTCTGTCTGTGGTGTGGACAGCAGGGTAGACCCAGCAAGCCTGGAGGCAGGGAGATAGAGGAACATTATCATCTTGCCTCTTTTCCCTTACTGATTTTCTTGCTGCATTTTTTCTATATTCTTAATGCAAAACCTTTGTTTTGTGTTATGTCTGGCAACGACCCAATGCAGGCAGGCCTTATCTTCTCCCTTGGTTCACGGTGGTT
The DNA here is from genome assembly GCA_025594165.1 of Tamias sibiricus. Taxonomy (NCBI): domain Eukaryota; kingdom Metazoa; phylum Chordata; class Mammalia; order Rodentia; family Sciuridae; genus Tamias; species Tamias sibiricus. The sequence continues at coordinate 141,956,143 of CM046665.1, read as the reverse complement.
TTGATTTTAGAGAAGTCTTTAACCCTCTGCAAAATGGGCTCTGAGCTGGTGGTGGCAGAGAAAGAAAGGAGCTCAAGAGGGGTCATGAAAGCTGCAGAAAGGGCAGGATTTGGTGACATTTCCTACTTCCTTGTCACTTGCAGAGTAGGCTGGCTAAGCTACAAGGCACTTTATTCTCCTGGCTGTGAGCATGTCTGCATTTCCGCCTGCCGTTCTGAAGGCAGAGGCCCTGCAAGGCTGGATTCCCTGCCATCTAACAGCCAAGGACTAGCCATGGCTTAGGACACAATGCTCAATGCTGGGGCAGGCAAGAGTGGACAGGGGCTCTCATGGAGCTCAGTGTATTCGGTTGCACAGATTTTCCTTTATTGTGTGTGTTTTTCCAAAGGGCATGTGGTTAAAATTTCTTTGGTTGCAGAGATAGTGACATTAGTTGCTTTCCAGTGTTCTTATTTTACCAAATAAAAAATTGGCAATCCTCTGTGGGTACCTCAAAGTTATTTTTATATTTTTCTGCTTAGTCAAATTAAAAAAAAAAAAAAAAACTGAGAACAATAGTCACAGAGAAAAGAGTATAGGCTTTTAAGACTCAAAACATGTGTTTTCAATTTGGTCACATGTATTAGCTCTATAATGAGGAGGCAAGTCAGTGGACTTTGGTAAGTCTTGGTATCTTCCCTAAAATCTTGGTTTCCTGGTGATAATTATGGTCTCCTTAGGGAGACTGGATTAAATGAGATAATATCAGCAAGGACTTAGTTCCATATACGGTTCACTACAGGTTTATTTTGCTGCCCTCTCGCCTCCTGGCAGTCAGGGACTGGATTCTATTTGCATGTCGTGACAATCATCCAGTTTAGACTTAGATTATAGTGGGCACTCCAAAATGGTCTGTTAAACCACATTGAGATACCATATCATGTCCATTAGAATGGCCACCATCAGAGAAGGGGAAGGAAGTAAGGAAGGACAGAGGGAGGGAGGGAGATAGACATTAACAAGTGCTAATGAGGATGTGGAGAATTCTAACTCTTGCACATTGCTGATGAGGATGCAAAATGATGTGGTCACTGTGCAGATGGAATGGCAATTCCTCAAAGAATATAGAATTACCCTATGATCTAGCAATTCCATGTATGAATATATATCCAAAAGAAATGAGAGCAGGCACTTGAATGGATATTTCCACACCCAGGTTCACAGCAGCGTTATTTTATTTTATTTTATTTTATTTTTTGTTCCGGGAATTGAACTCAGGGGCACTCAACCACTGAGCCACATCCCCAGCCCTTTTTTTGTATTTTATTAGAGACAGGGTCTCACTGAGTTGCTAAGTGCCTTGCCATTGCTGAGGCTAGCTTTGAACTCGTGATCCTCCTGCCTCAGCCTCCCAAGAGTTTTGATTACAGGCGTGTGCCACCACGCCCGGCTCACAGCAGCATTATTCACATTAGCTGAGAGGCGGAAGCAACTCGAGAGTCATCAAGGTAACTAGATAAATAAAATGTGCTATTGACACATAATGGAGTATTATTTGGCCTTTAAAAAGTAAAGAGATCTTTCATGTGCTACAACATGGATGAACCACGAGGACATGATGGTAAGTGAAATAAGCCGTATTTCATACTGAATGATTCCACTCCTGTGAAGGACTTAGACTAACAAAATTTATAGAAACAGAAAGTAGCATTATGGTTGCCAGGGACCGGAGGGAAGAGGAAATGGAAAATTACTGTTGAATGGGTTAGAAGTTTCAGTTTTGCAAGATGACAAGAGCTCAGTGGATGGACGGTGATGATCATTTACAAAACGTGGAGGCAGAGCACGCCATGGCATGGGACTCCTCAACATGGGTAAAATCCTAAATTTTATGGTATGCTTATTCTATCACAGTGAAAAAAATATACATATATATACATTTAAAAAGTAGTTATCTGTTATATTGAAGAGATAATAAGTGAATGAGGAGGATAGAAGCAGGGATGCCTGAAGCCAGAGTCTTCTGAGCAAGGAAATAGCAAGGGTATTGCTTTTCAAAAGATAGCCATAGGCCTGCCTGCCTGCAGGGGTGAGTGAGGAGCAGGGGAAGGAAATGAGGGCTGAAGGGCAGTCAGCAAGCAGGCCCCGAAGGCCACACAAGACATTGCATTTTATTTTCAATGGAGGTGCTGGGATACGATGGGAGAATATATATGAGTGAGTGGAAGGAGGGAGGGTCCCCGAAGCCCTGAAAGGTGTCCCAGCTGCTGTGGGCTGAGCAGAGCCTCTGTGAGTCCCCCCCTCAAGCAAACACCAGTACTAGGACTCCATCTGTCCTTGGAGCCTGCCAGCACCCACGAGGCTCTCCGATCAGGGCCTCCATGGATGCACGTCCTGATGGTGACCTTGCTTGGGTGGGGGGTGGGGCGGGAGTGTGTCTTCCCCAGAGGTGGCTTGGGCTCTGGCACAAATGCACTTCATTACCCTTGGTTTCTAACGTGGGAGGAGGAAGTGTGAAGGGTGGAGGAGCTGTTTCTTTTAGCACATAATTAGATTAGAAACTGGCTGGTCGTTCAGGGCAGGGACCCACCCAGATGAGGCCTATAGGAGAATCTCCCTGCCGGGTGGCCCCCATCTTCCTTTGAAGGGTTTTGAATTTTTTGGACCTAACTTCTTAGTTTTCTGTATCCTTGAGAAAAGGCCTATATGTATGTGTCACATGAAAACCCAAACCAGATTCCAAAGACTTAATTTAAGTCCTCCTATCACTTGCTCATTCACCCATTATCATTTATTGAGCACCAACTGAGTGCCAAATACTATGTCAGGCATTGGAAATCTGCATGTAGAGCCTATCCTTGAGTTGCTCACTGAATCAATGGTAGGATGAAATAAACTTTGAATTACACTATACTGTGTTACATTCTATGGTGCACACTGATAATAAAAATAAATAGGCTATTATTTATTACTCTCACATTCTTATTATATATGTCAGGCATTTCTTTTTTGGAGGGGTGTGGGGAGGTACTGAGGATTGAACTCAGGGGCACTCAACCACTGAGCCACATCCCCAGCCTATTTTGTATTTTATTTAGAGACAGGGTCTCACTGAGTTGCTTAGCACCTGCTTTTACTGAGGCTGGCTTTGAACTCACGATCCTCCTGCTTCAGCCTCCCGAACTGCTGGGATTACAGGCGTGCACCACCATTACCCTGCTTGATTAACTCTTAGGGAAGTCCTATGAGGTAGGTACTATTAACAGCTCATTTTGCAGATGATGGTTGCAAGGCACAGAGAGCACAGTGTGGTAAATGCACGCGGCAGCAGGAAACAGTGCAGGCAGGAATTGCAAGCAAGGCAGTTAGGCTCCAAAGTCTTGTTGGTGATACTCCGCTTCCTCTGAGTGGGAACACAGAGGAGGATGGATCAGATACGCTTCTCAGAGTAGGTGATGCCCAGCCCTAGTATTGGAAGATATCAGGAACTTAGCCAAGAGAGAAAGGATCAGGAAGGACTTTGCTCAGTCACATTTTCACCAATCAAAATTTCCAATGGGACTACAACTGGGAAGCAGAGAGGCATGGCAGGACAGGTGCGTTGCAGAGAGGGAAGGAGGGTGAGGCATAAGGTGAATCTGGAGAGAAGCCCTGGGACAGGATGCAGGCATTTCTTACTGGGGAACCAATGTAGGAGAAGGTTTATGCCTGAAGTGATGAGGTTATGAGGTTGCAATGACCACTGTAGGATTTTTTATTTTTATTTTTTTTGGTACCAGGGATTGAACTCTGGGGCACTCGACCACTGGGCCACATCCCCAACCCTTTTTTGTATTTTATTAGCGACAGGGTCTCACTAGTTGCTAAGTGCCTCGCCATTGCTGAGGCTGGCTTTGAACTCGTGATCCTCCTGCCTCACCCTCCCAAGTGCTGGGATTACAGGCGTGTGCCACCGCGCCTGGCTTTCACTGTAGGATTTTTGTAGGAGTTTTGCTTATGGCGGATAGTATGAGCCCAAATGGGAATTCTCTCTGACTGGGCTGCCATTTCTCCATTTGCACCCCAATCCCACCTACATCTGTTCTCTGGTCTGCACTGTGCCATAGGGAGGTTTAGTCCCATGACTGTGTCAGGGGAACTCCCTGGCCTCTGTCTGCTGGGCTTGGCCTGGTAGGCATCAGCAAGAGACTAAAGAAGAGGAGGAGAGGGACCTTGGGGTTTTCCCCACTGCTCCCCGTGCTTCTGAGCCAGGGTGTGTCACTGGCTGTGTTCCTCTGCCACCCAGCTCCTGCCTGTGGCCTGTTTCCACAGCTCCACCTCTGCCTGGGATCAGTCACACCTCACTCCTCTTGTCCCCTTAGGTGTGGAGGTGGTGGGTTCCCACTGCTGTAGTTTTTGGGTGCATCCTTATTGATTCCCTTCACCCTGCCCCATCCCTGTAAATTTCCTCTTCATTAAATCCACTTCCGATTTAAAGGCTCACAGTGAGGTGAGCCTTCTTTATCTTACTGATAATTAGTCATATTGAGAACTTATGGTATAGTGACAATGACCACTTATTGAACACCTACTGTGTACTTGGGGCTTTTGATGCATTTTTTTTTTTCAGATAATTCTCACTACAGCTCCATGAGTTATAGACTATGTATATTCATTTTCAAGATGAAGAACCGGAGGCAAACACATAGATGCCAAGTAACTTGCACAATGCTACGTGGGCTTCTTGTCCAGGGTCACACAGCTAATCAGAAGCAAAGTCAAAATTCAAACCCAGGTCTCCTGGTTCTAAAACTCATCTTCTGTCTGCTTCTCTGGGGGCACCAAGTAAATCCTTGCAAATTCTTAATTTGTCTGGCTCTGAGATATCAGTAAGGACAGCAATAGTAGAATCTCTAGGGGAAGTGGAGATGGGGTATTCCAGGGAGGGCATTCATGCATGTTGTTGTGGAATGGTGGGTCTTTAAGTTTGGAACTTTGCCATTCCTGCACCAGTGAAAAACACAATGGTGGGTGATTCTCCAGAATATCCCTCACTTCACCACATGCAGTTCCTCTGTGGAAGGAAACTTAGCCCATAAAGAGTTCAAAAGAACAGGAAGCTCATCCCTCCAAGACCCACAGCAAAAAAGCAGAAGGGTTTATTTATAGAGCAGCATTTTATAATTTTTTAAGATCACTTGTGGGCTTGTGCACCAAAGCTTAGGAAAAGGCACAGATTGGAGGCCAGTGGTCAGGGGAACCACCCTGTTTCCTTGGCAGAGCTATGGCTGAGACAGCTCTTCCCACAGACAATATGTGGGGAAAGGAAAAGCAAAACCAATGGAAGTTTTGGTGGTTGACTTTTTTATTTTTTTTTTGTTTTTGTTTGTTTATTTTGATGTGTTTGGGTGAAATGGGTCCCACAGAGCCTCTGGAACCAGGACATGCTGGAGCTGCCCTTCCGTGACTCCTGCCTCCCTCTCTGCACCTCAGACTTCTTGTCCAGGTCCATCAGCAACAGGAAGCAATGGCAATGCCTCCACCATCAATTTCTGTGCCTCTCACTATTTGGCAAAACCCGGTCACAGTCTAGCAACAATGGCTGCCTTAACAAGCAGTGCTGGGCCCCTCACTTCATGTTTTCATTTCTTCTTAACAACAACCCTTTGGAGACTTTATCATTATTCTTTAACTCCTAGCATTTTTTTTTTTCCTGAGGACAATAAGGACTAAGGAATATAAAAATGCTTTGCAATAAGGTCATATGTGTCTGGCAAGGGTTATCCTTAATCTTAAATAGCTTTGTGTCAGTTATGCCAAAGAAGTGGCCTGTGAGATCGGTAGCAGGTGTGGTTGGAAACACCACGTGGTGCTCTGACTGGTTCTCAGTCAGCACAGTGGCATTATTTAGAAATTTCCATTAACATTGAAGGTACAGGATATCTGATTTTGTTTCTCAAAATGGGCGGCTGAATGCTAAGACATATAGTTTTTCAGGAGTCTCCAACTCACATGCTTGTCCAAGTCAGGAGATTAATGCCTGAAAGTGGCAGTGAGCTCCTGTCCAATCTAATGCCACCTGACCTTTGTCACACAGGAATGAAAATCTACCTCCTTCCCCATGCTGATGGCTATTTTTTACATTTACCAGGAGGGATTAGTTTTGGATTTTCTTTAAATCTTGGGTAAACCCCTCTAAAAAATATATCTTCAAGTCTGATATTGTGGGTCACCAGCGTACAATCTCTGCTGGTCTGACTGTCCATGGCAGGTGGTTTCTGTTCCTCTGTTTATTGCAATCTGAGCATCTTCTTCTCTATGCCCACTGGACACCACCCTTCTGCTACCATTTCTTAGCCTAAGGCCAAGTTTACAGATCAGGGATGCTGGGCTGTAGAAGTTCTAATTGGAAGCCCAAAGTTCACTCTCAGCTCTGCCACCTACAAATGAGCAAGGGACATGATCTCTCTGATGAAGCCTCAGTTTCCTCATCTGTAAACATATAATACCCACCACACTGGCTGCTGATGGAAAGAAAATGAGGTGGCAGCTATATAAGGCTGAGTCAGCCTATGGAAGCTGCTCAATACCATAGCTCCCTTTACTTCTCACAAATATAATGTTCAAAACTGGATCAAAACAGGCAGCAGTCCCTCCAGGAAGTTTTTGTGACCTCTCTGACTCTACTGGATTCCTTTGTTTTCTGAATTTCAGCTTCCCTCAGTGGCAGACAATCTAGGCAGTAGCAGGTAACTTGTCACATATATGACTCTGTCATCAGCTCCCGAAAGGCACTACTTTTCTCCTTCTCTTGAGTTTAATTCTTTGTACTTTACTGTAGACCAGGCACTGCCTTACAACTTTCTCAAGCAACTGTGTAAGTGATAGCACCAAGGACAGGACTCTAATGGACACCTGGCACACCAAATTGGACAACTACAAAGAAATAGGTGACTGGATAGTGCTCATAGCTAGAGGATGTGGATTATCAAACTGAATTCTACTTCTATTCCTGGAAAAATAATGCAAAGTGCAACTTTCATGGGGAAAGCAGATCTGATAGGCAAAAAATGTCCTCCAAAGATAACCAGACTCTACCACTGGGAACTGTGAGTATTACCTTGTAACATGAAAAAGATCTGCTCAAGTTAAGAATCTTGAGTTGGGGACATTATTTTGGATGATCCAGCTGGGTCCTAAATGCAATCCCAGCATCCTTATGAGACAGAAGTATTGGGAGACCTGACACAGACAGAAGAGGAAGCAGTTTGTGAATAGAATCAGAGAGGGAGATTTGACTACTCCAGAGGAGAAGAAGGCCATGGGTTGGAAGAAAGCAGAAAGCAAAATCAGAGTGAAAAGATGCCCTGCTGCTGGCTATGAAAATGGAAGAAGGGGCCATGAACCAAGAAATACAAGGACAGCTGCACAAGATGCTGGAGAAGGCGAGGCTGGAGTCTCCCGGGAGCTTCCATGGGGTGAGCAGCTTCCAAACATTTTGCATCCAGCCCAGTGATATTGATTTTGGACCTATGCTCTTCAGAATTATAAGAGAAAAAAGTGTGTGGTGGTGGTAGCCCCCAAGCTTATAGTAATTTAGTTAAGTATATATAGGAAACTAATTTAGCAAGTGAGGGAAAGAAGAGGCAGAAATAAGGATGAGGTGTGGAATTAATGTAGGTGCTCGAAATAATCTTACAGGAACTGTCAAAAGTGCCAAGTGCTTATCCTGATTTGTTGAACAACTGGCTGATTCTGCTCAGGCAAATCACTTCCCCTCAGCGGGGCAGGATTCTTCCTGGATTTCATCTAGCCGTGTGAGCTGGGATTTCTTCATCTGGTAGGATGAGAACCTATCTGATATATGTAAATGTTCAACAAAAGGCAGCTGCTATTTTAAGAATATTAGAGAAGAAAACATTTTATGGCAGGCAGGGGGTGGGTTCTAACAGGGCTTTGGTGGCATAAAAGAGCTGGTGACTGATATGACCTACTGATGAAATTTGATAGAAGCCCCCTCTACTCACATCACAGGGAGATAAAGGAGTCAAAATAGAGATGTATTAATTTTGCGTTTGGTTGTTGAAAAAAACCATCATCTGTTAAGATGTCATCTGTTTTAGCACAAGATGATATATTTAATCATTTTAATTTAAGAAAAAGAACATCTTTCCTGTATTCTGCACAGACCAAGACCTAAGACTACATTCACAAGAACCATCTTTCAACCACTAACAGAACTCAGCTAGAACCCCACTGACACGGGAGATGGTCCTGCTGGCTGGGTGAACCTTGGGGAGATTTTCACCTCGGAGAGATTTTCACCTCTCTGACTTGATTACCTCCTCTGTAAAATGAGGATACCACCATCTTCAAAGGGTGTTTTTGTGGAATGGTCAAGATAATGTATGGAGTCTGGGGTTGTGGCTCAGTGGTAGAGCACTTGCCTCGCATGTGTGAGGCACTGGGTTAGATCCTCAGCACCACATAAAAATAAATAAATAAAATAAAGATATTGTGTCCATCTACAAATAAAAATATATTTTATAAAAAGATAATGTATGTAAAGTGCTTAGGCTGGAGATGATCAGTGCTCAATAACTTGTAGCTTCCTGGCACTATATTATTTGTTATCATGATTACCCGGCTGTTAACGAAGCTAATGAACTTTGGTAAAATTTCACCTTCTGTACTATACTCTTGAACCATTTAGCTTCTGTAGGTAGGAAGTTTGAGTTACTCAAACTGCAGAGCTTAGAGTTAAGAGAAATGCAGGTGGAGACAGATCTTAGTCTATAGCTTACTCCCACCATTTATTGGCTGTGCAATATTGGGCCCATTGTGTAAAAATCTGAGCCTCAGTTTCCTCATCTGTATTAGGAAACTATAATGACATTTATCTTCTATAATAACAAGGTGGTGCGTGAAAGTGTCTCAGCACACCTGGCACACAGCAGGGAGTCAGTATTCAGTGAATTAAATGCCCTTGCTTTTACTTCCATTTAAAATTAGAGGGAGAAAGGTCAGAAGGCCTGAGGCAGGGGATGTCCCTGGGCTATTCGCCAAGTGTGAAAGCGACAGCATTGCTTGCCCTTCAGTCTACTTCTTAAGGTCAGGCTCTAGCTGCTCTCCATATTGATAGCCTGATGAGTCTTCTCAGGAAACAGGACCTCTCTCCCCGAGAAACCTGAGGTGTTAGCCCTGAAAAAAATCCCTCAGCCAGGAGGCAGTTCAGTTGTGACCTTTCACAGGCAAATTTACCCAAAGCCCTGGGCAAGCGGGAAGAGACCCAGGGAGCTCCCCCATCCAAGGGCACCGGGCTGTGGGAATTTCCTCCCAGCCTTCCTGGGCCGGCCCTGGGCTCACCTCACTGAGTCCTCGTGGTTTCTGTCTGCGCAGAAACTGCTCGGCAAAGTTCAGATTGAGAAGAAGAGGGAACAAGGGTTTGATGTTTCCCCCTTGCTTTTTGAAAATCGAACAATGCTAAGATGTCCTTTCAGAAACCTTAACCCAAACCAAATGCTTTCCTGACTGGGCAACCACACGGAGGAACGCCCAGCGCACTCTGACTTTGTGAAGGCTGCGACACAGGGAAGGAGCCAGATCGCTTCAGAAATCAAACAGTGCAGGTTCACACGCCACCCGGGACTGCTGGAATGCTGCTTTGTTTTCGTCTCTGAATTTATAGACCAGCTCCTCCTTCCCACCCCCTAGCACTTGATTTATTATTTTGCAGACTCAGTGGCTTCTCTCCAACTTTATTTCTTTCTTCAGAAATAAACAAAGATTTTACAGCTCCATAATCTCCCCCAAAGTTTGTTTGTTCTTCACTCTGTACAGCGTGGGCCATGTTTGTTCCCTGGGAAAGTCTCTTCTCTAATTATTTTCACATTTCAACAGCTTTTGTTTCTTCTTCTTCTTTCTCCGAGGTTTATAAAAACGCTGACAGTGGATTTGCTTCAGGCTAACTGGTACCATAAACATTTTCTCCTGGGCACATTGGGAGCCTCAGTGACTGGGGC
>CM046665.1:141925355-141946063 GCA_025594165.1 Tamias sibiricus | reverse complement strand
ACCAGTTAGATAGGAGAATGAGTGAAGGGTGTCCATTGTTCCATACAGTTACTACAGTTAGCAATATGTTATATTCTGGAAAAATGCCAAGCAAGTGGATACAAAGTGTACTCAGCACTGTTAATTACCACTATTGAGTAATTACATTATACATATAAATATAATTACACTATATATATTTTAATTATGAGTGAACTTTTGAGTTGATAATATGGGCTTTCTGATAGTAATTAGAATGATAAGTTCCAATAAATAAAGACAATGTCTGGTATTTAATTATAAGTTGCAATTGGTATAATCATTGAAATTATTAGCAAGTTTAGCAAGGCACAGTGATGCACCCTGCAGTCCCAGTCCCTGGAAAGGCTGAAGGAAGTGGATCACAATGTTGAGGCCAGCTTGGGCAACCTAGCAAGACCATGTCTTAAAATTCAGAAAAAAAGGGGGGTGGGCTAGAAGTTGGTGTGTCTTAGTGATAAAGTGCCCTTTGGTTCAATCTCCTGTACCACAGAAATAATCCCAGCAACTCAGGAGACTGAGGTAGAAGTATCATCACAAGTTTGAAGCCAGCCTCAGCAACTTAGAGAAACCCTGTCTCAAAGGAAAAAAATAAAAAGGGATATGACATAGTTCAGTGGCAAAGAGACTTTAGGTTCAATTCCCAGAAAATACATAAATAAATAAATGATCTAAGGTCAAAACACAGGCAGAAAAAAACTCACATGTGCAGACACTGTGCTGAGGAGTGCCAGAGCCCAGAAGCCATGTGGCCAGCTTGGTACCAGTTAGATTAGGAGATGAGTGAAGGGGGAGTGTCCATTGTTCCATACAGTTACTACAGTTAGCAATATGTTATATTCTGGAAAAATTTCGCCAAGCAAGTGGATACAAAGTGTACTCAGCACTGTTAATTACCACTATTGAGTAATTACATTATACATATAAATATAATTACACTATATATATTTTAATTATGAGTGAACTTTTGAGTTGATAATATGGGCTTTCTGATAGTAATTAGAATGATAAGTTCCAATAAATAAAGACAATGTACTGGTATTTAATTATAAGTTGCAATTGGTATAATCATTGAAATTATTAGCAAGTTTAGCAAGGCACAGTGATGCACCCTGCAGTCCCAGTCCCTGGAAAGGCTGAAGGAAGTGGATCACAATGTTGAGGCCAGCTTGGGCAACCTAGCAAGACCATGTCTTAAAATTCAGAAAAAAAGGGGGGTGGGCTAGAAGTTGGTGTGTCTTAGTGATAAAGTGCCCTTTGGTTCAATCTCCTGTACCACAGAAAACATTAATAATAATAATAATAATAATAATAACAACAAAACAACAACAATAAATTAATAAAACCACTAAAATGTTAGCAAGTACAAAGTGGTAACCATGGTCACCTTAGGGGTCTGATCAATTTCATCAATGGAAATATTCTGTACATATAAGCATTCATTAGGAGTAAGATAGATGATCACAGCAAGTATATTTCTCAATCTGTGTACAACCAAAAGCAATCAAAGGTGCATGGTGATAGGTCGATGGTTGTGCCAATGAGAGTCAAGATCCCTTGTGTATATTCTGAATCTGATCTTGTTTTCAGGTATGGAATCCATTTTCTTGAGGAGAAAGATGGGCCATATGAGAAAAAATGATCAATTTTGTGGTAAATACCTACAACAATGAATGCCCAACTCCTTCTCCAAATGACTGATAGTCATTGACTCAGTATCACTGAGAAAATGAAATATCTCAGCAGGTCGAGGACCCCTTGACACAGAGTTTGAGTTCACACTGATAACTGTGCTCAGAAGCATCTGTCAGCTCCTCATTTAGAAGACCATTTTTTGCAGACAATGATAAAAAAGACAAATTCCCAAACCTCAGTGTGGCTCACAAGATGGCCCCCTGTATACGGTGGTCATATTAAACCAGCCCCCAATAATGGTATACATTTCTTTCTAACAACCTACTTGACAGTTTGACCAGATGCTGCATTTGGATCCTTCCGACCTGAAACAAATGCAATGAAACATGTAAGGGAAACAAAAGGAGAAGAGCCTAAGGACCTGATCTACCCTGGACAACTCAGAAAATGAAAAAAGATAAAATGTTCTTGGAAGGGGTGGAAGAGATAAATTCCAAGCTTAATAACTTAAATAATTCAAAGGAGGATGCTCAATCAATTCCCGATTTGGCTATACCAGCATAATCCTTAAAATGAAGTAAAAGATCTTATCTTGGAGTATGACTAAAACCGGAGAATCCTGGTAACTAAGTGAATAGGTAGGCCTCATGAGCGGTCAGATTGCCATATGTAATATCTTTGTTAAATTAACATGTAGTCTACATAGGACAGTCTTTTGTGTATTCTTTTATTTCGGAAAAAATATTGTCCATATTCTAACAATATTCAAGATAGAGGTAAACAGAAATAAGTCACATCTGACCATTTTGGGGAAAAGTACATGCTTACGTTTTATCCTCAAGGGTGTTATTCGACAGCCACCCATCCCTCATACACACAATGTATTCTGAGGTATTTTGAACGCAATGTGAACACCATACCAGAAGAACTATCTATGATTGCATCTCACAGTCTCTAGTGACTCCATCAGGTTTACCTGGGCTTAATATAACAACTGAGTGTGACCAAACGTGTCATAGGAAACTAATGATGATGTTACAGGGCTGGGGTTCTTCTGGGAACTGAGGCCAGCAATGAAGTCCCCAACTCCAACCCACCATCAAGACCCTAGTTCTTGCAATAAAGTCAAAAAATATGTCCAGCCACATTTTGCTCAGAGCAACGGATATGAGTTTTATATATAAAGTATAATAGAAAAGGGTAAAGAGGTACATCTTTAAGGCAGGGAATAAGTCCTGCTTCGATCGTTTGGCTGACAGCAGGATGGCATCAGACCTTAACAAGTTCCTCACTGCCATGACCTTCTAGTTCCCCACAGCTCAAGGGTTACTGGTTCTAATTAGAACCTTTTTCTTACAAATTGTTAATGATTTAATGGGGGTTATATCCCGATCTCCCTGAATTCTGGGAACAGATTCCTATGTAGAGGTCACAACCACCTCTCCCCACTCACAAAAATGACCCTTTCAGGTAACTTGTGTTCCTCTTATTGAATTATTTAAGGCCTGCATTCTCCTGCAGATCACTGGCAGATTTGCTGAGGAATGTAACATATACTATACACTTAAGCTAGACAGGGCTGCAGGGGGGGGTGAATTGCTTCTTGGAAAATGAAAGCCCAGTGGGGGTCAGCATCAGTGTGGTCCAGTTTATAGAATAATTCTCTTAATATCAGGTTCCCATCACTCACACCATTATGTCCCCCTGACAATAAAACATACTTGCCCCCAAAGGATGGAGATGAAATCCAAAAAATGTTTCAGATGCCCAGGAAGATCACTGAATGCTTTGGGGAATGTGTCTAAGTTAAACATAAACATACACAGACAACCCTTGCAAGGCACAAAATATTAAATTGTGCACTCCCTATTACTAGGAACAAAGCAAAATGCCTCTTTGGTTTCTGAAGGCAGCATGCTTTTTAAACTTAATACTATACCAAATTTGCTGATATAATAAAAATGTCTGATAGATTTGTTTGCATCTGGGTCATTTCATATGTACTGAATAGTCAGGTTGGGTGGTCCCTGAAATAACTAACCTACAATGGCACACACACACAACCAAGTATAAATAAGTCCAATGAACAGAAGCATGTTGTAAACTTCCTACTATATTATTATTTTGTATTTAAACATTCAATTATCTCTTATGACATTTAAATAATACAAAAAAGGGTTAGAGAAAGACACACCTATTTGCCCACATAGCTACTATTCTCTGTGTTCTTGTATTTCTTTGTATAGGTTCAGATTTCCATCTGCTATTCTTTTCCTCCTGTCAAAAAATATTTTCTTCAAAAGTTCTGGGACGAATAGCTTCCCATTATTGAAGACCTTTCTTTCTAGTCTGCCCCATGGAAAGTAATGAGTATCACCAGCGGGCTCCTGGGAACTGGCTTGGGGCAGTTAGGTTCTTACTTTCCTTTCATCCAGTAGTTTCCTCGCCCCCATGTGCTGAGCAGGAAACTCAGCTGAATACTTAAGGGAAATTCCTTTGCATAGTTCTGGCATTTCTCTCTTTTTTTTTTTTTAATTTTTTTATTATTTATTTACTTATCCATCATGTATCTTTTTACATACAACTGCTTGTATACAAACGATATATAAGTACCATTCTCTTCAATCATGCATTTAGGTTAATGATTACCCATCTCATTCAAATCACCAATTTTTTTGCATTTCTCTCTTGCTGTGGCTTTCTTTTCTCTGATACTGTTTTGCAGGTAGCCTGCCTTGGCCTCTGAATTCTCAGCTCAGTTTCCTCCTGCTCAATGAACTCCACAGGTAAAGCCGGGCTGGCCCTCACCTGCTCCATGCCCTGGAAGCCCTCACAAGGCCCTGGACTGAAGCCAGAACAGGGTTTTATCTAATTTTCTCTCCTCTTTGTCAGGGTCACTGTCCTTTGGTACCTTATGTACAGTGTCAGGAAAGCATTACTATGTATATAAAGTATGTATACATATGCATTCTTTGAAGTGGAGGGGTGAATCTGGTCCCTGTAATTTTGTGATGGCTGGAAGCAAAAGTTCCTGTGCTAGGATTCTGAATGGGACTGCTTTTAATCTACAGATGCTTTTTTTGAGAACTCTCACATTAACAAGGCTTTTCCATTCCAGCTTTCAAATACATAGTTTCTTTTATTTTGAATTTCTTTGATTTTTTTCACTAGTGTTTATAGCTTTCAGTAGACAAGTATTGTTATACTTCCATTTGTTCTGAATACTTTTGCTTATGTTATTTCAAATTAACATTTTTGTCATTAACTTTCATTTCCTAGTTTTTGTTATATATGTGTATATTGACCTTTATATATTAACCAGATCTGTTAAATGTTTTTTCACATCTGTTGAAATGGTAATATATATATTTCTTTGAAGACCTTTCTTTATTAACATGTTGACTTATGGCAATTGATTTTTTTAACATTAAGAAATCTGATATCACTATAAAATTATTTAAGATATAATATCATTATTTCATAATTTTTATTGCAATTTTGGACTTAATTTAACAAATTTTGTTAAAATTTGGTGTGTATATTCATAAGCGTCATTGCTTTTCACATTTAAATATACATGATATATATATTTATATGTAAGTATAAATTTGGTATTAGAGTGAATCTTACCCCATTAAATGAGAAGAAAAGTATCCCCTTCATGTTTTGCTTGACATCCGTGTATGTATTGTGTTTCTGTGTGTGTTTGTGTGTGCATGTGTGACAGGTATGCATTATGCTTCATCACTTACACATTTTATGACATAAGATATTCCAGGCTAATAATGGAACTTTCCCTTTAGTTTCTCCATGGAATCATTGTTTCATTTCAGTGAAAAATGTTCCTGTGCTAGGATTCTGAATTGGACTGCTTTTAATCTACAGATGCTTTTTTGAGAACTCTCACATTAACAAGGCTTTTCCATTCCAGCTTAAAAATACATTGCTTCTTTTATTTTGAATTTCTTCAATTATTTTTCACTAGTGTTTATAGCTTCAGTAGACAAATATTGTTATGCTTCCATTTGTTCTGAATACTTTTGCTTATGTTATTTCAAATTAACATGTAGAAATAAATAATGGAGCATCTGATCACTGCTCCCAGGACTTCTCAGGTAAATAGAACTAAAAAATGCACATATATACATATAAAATAAAAGAAATAAATAAATAACTATTTTTGTTTTGTTGAAACAATTATTATAAATAACACCATTGACTAATATTACCATTTGAAAGAGGTAAGTTCTTTATGGACCAACTACTTGCAGGTTGTTAATGTAAAGGAACATCAAGAACTGGGCCTCTGAACTGTACATTATGTCCTGTTATAGTGTGTAAAACAATTTCTTTTGTCATTTTTTTTAAATTAGGATGGTACCAGGGATTGAACCCACAGGTGCTCTTCCACTGAACCATATCCCCTGCCCTTTTTAATATTTTATTTAGAGATAGGGCTTCAATAAGTTGCTGAGGCTGGCTTTGAAGTTCTGATCCTCCTGCCTCATCCTCCCAAGTTGCTGGGATTCCAGGTGTGCATACCACACTCAGCTAGACTTTATTTTCTATAAAACAGCAAACATGAGTAGAAGGTCCAAATATTTCCCATTTGCCTCTGCTCCTCACACATAATCTCCATTATCGTTATCTTTCAACAGTATGGGATACTTGTTACCACTGATTAATCTATATTGATATAAGACTATCATCCAGAGTCTGTATTTTACATTAGAGTTTACTTTTGTTTTGTAACTTCTATGGGTTTTGACAAATATATAATAATAAGCAATCATACATAGTAATATCAGTGCCTTATAAATCCTCCATGCTCCTCCTATTCATCCCTCTCTTCTTCCTAAACACTGAAATCATTGTTTTTGTTTTGTTTTGTGTTTGTTTATTTGTATGTTATTGCAGTTCTGGGGTTTGAACTCAGGGCCTCATGCAGGCTAATGGAGTGCTGTACCACTGAGATACATCCCCAGTCCTTCTGATTTTTTTTTTTCTTTTGAGATGATCACTGGTATTTTTAATAGTTCTATAATTTTTCAGTTTTCATAATATCATGTAGCTGAAATCATACAGAATGTAACCTTTTCAGATTGGTTTCGTTCATTAGTAACATGCACTTCAGATTACCTCAGGACTTTTTTTACCTGGATAGCTCATTTCTTAAATTGTCAACTAATATTCTCTTACCTAGGTCTATCATAGTTTATCCATTCACCTATTAATAGATATCTCAATTATTTCAATATTTTGGACATTATAAATAAAGCAGCTATAAATATCTGTGTGTGTGTGCATAAGGGTAACTATCAAGATGCATGATTGACTGTTGGGTAGTATGGTAGGATTAAGTTTAGTTTTGTCATAAACTGACCAAGTATCTTTCCAAAGTGGCTGTATCATTTTGAATGTCCACCCACAATGAATGAGATTCTGTTTCCCACACCCTCACTAGTCTTTGGTGTTGACAGTATTCTGGACTTTGGCCATTCAGTAGGTTTGTAGAGATATCTCATTGTTTTAATTTGCAATTGCCTGATGACACAGGCATCTTTTTATGTGTTTGTTTAACATATGTACATCTTCTTCGATAACATGTCTGTTAAGATCATTGGCCCATTTCTTAATTGTGTGTGTGTGTGTGTGTGTGTGTGTGTGTGTGTGTGTGTTTGTGCCTGTGTTAGAATAGTTGAGTTGTAATAATTCTTTGTATATTTGGATTACAATTTTCTATCTGAACTTTTTTGCAAATATTCTCTCCCAGTTTTATGGCTTGCTTTTTCATTCTCTTTAAAATGTTTTTGCAGAGAAAGAAATTTTTAATTTTGTTAATAGTTTACTAATTCTTTTATAAGATAATGTCTTTGGTTTTGCACACTAAAAGTCATCACCAATCCTAAGATCATCTGCTTTTTCTCTAATGTTATCTTCTGGGAATTTTATAATTTTGGAGTTTGCTCTTAGTTCTCAGATCTATTTTTGCTTAATTTTCATCTAAGTTGTAAACTCTGTTTTAAATTTTTTTGCATATTAATGTCCAGTTGACCTAGTAGTATTTGTTGAAAAGTCTGTTTTTTTTTTTTTTTAAGATAATCAACTACATTGGCATTGACCCATTTGCCTGTTCTTTCCCTAAAAAATAAATAAATAAATAAAATAAATAAATAAAACACTATCTTGATGATTTTAGCTTTATAGTGTATCTTTAAATCATGTATGGTCAGTCCTCCAACTTGTTTTTGTTCCCCTCAGTATTGTTTTAGCTATTCTGAGTCTTTTGATACACACACACACACACACACACACACACAAACACACACACATCAGTTTAGAGATATACAAAACCACGTTGTGGGATTTTATTTTGAATTTACTGATCAATTTTGGCAGAACTGGCTTCTCAACCATACTGAGTCCTCTTATCCAGGGAAATGCAATTTGTTTAGGTCTTGTTTGATTTCTTTCATTAGTTTTGCATTTTTTCTCATATAGATTTGTAAATACTTTGTTACTTTCCTACCTAAGTATTTCATTTTGGAGGATGTTAATCTAAAGAATATTCTGTTTATTCTGTTTCTAACTTCAAATTTTGCTGATTAATTGCTTATATGTAGGAAAATATTTGACATTTTTGTAAAACCCTTGGATCCTATAACCCGAATATAATTGCTTGTTGTTTTAAGATATTTTTCCATTTGTCAAGTGTTTCAAATTTTCTACATAGTTTATCATGCCACTTGTGAAGAGATATATATTTATCTATTTTTTTTTCCAAATTTGTATAACATTTTAAAAATTTTTATTTTTGCCATCAACTTGGAGTTCAAATAAGATATTGAAGAGAAGTGGTGAATGGAAACTTTCTTTAGCTTTTCAATGTTCTCAGAAAACAAAGTTCAGATCAATAAAACTGCATAAAAATCAGAATCTAGCCTGGCATGGTCACACCCACCTATAATCCAAGTGACTTGGAGACTGAGGCAGGAGGATTGCAAATTTAATGCCAGGTATGGCAAGTTAGTGAGATCCTGTTTCAAAATAAAAAGCCAGAAGGGTAGGGATGTAGCTCTGTAATTTGGATTTTAAAACTGAAGTTAGAATAAATGTTTCTAAATAACTATATTGTCTCCAAAATTGGTTTCTTTGATCCTTGTTTTTATGAAGTAGAAATCAGAGAATAACCTCCTTTCTTTTCTTTTTTTTTTGGTACCGGGGATTTAACTCAGTGGCACTTGACCCCTGGGCCACATCCCCAGCCCTTTTTTGTATTTTATTAGAGACAGGGTCTCACTGAGTTGCTAAGTGCCTGGCCATTGCTGAGGCTGGCTTTGAACTCGTGATCCTCCTGCCTCAGCCTCCCAAGTGCTGGGATTACGGGTGTGCGCCACTGCGCCCGGCTTACCTCCTTTCTTTTTTCTACACCAATTATGTTACTTTTATTTCCATTAAAACATGTTTGTTATATTGTTTCTGATCTTTAATATAACCACCATAGCCTACCTACTATGTCCATTACTTCAACCATATTCACCTACTTTCAATATCCTTATCACACATTCCTACTTTTTTACATTGATTTTGCAAAAATAAAGCTTTAAATGAACAGTCATCATTTTGCAACCTCCTCACCAAATAAAACACCCCCCATTCTTGATTTTAGACAGATGGCACTTTACATCACAAGTGTACTCACTGTGCCCAGCAGTCTTTTGCTATTTCCTAAGCCTTTGTCTGTCCACTCCCGAGAGAAACTATGTCAAAGTTCAGCACAGCATTTTGTTTTTAATCTAATGCTGTGATTTTACCTGACACTTCCTGCAACCAATCACAATCAATCTCTCTCTCTCTCTCTCTCTCTCTCTCTCTCTCTCTCTCTCTCTCATTCAAATCACAGAACTCATTAATGTATAGATGGAATTCATCATGGATATTCCATGTAAACTACAAACTTGACTACATCCACATCCCCTCTCCTGTTAGAGAGACACAAATGTTTTTTCATTAATTTGCACATATTTCCCCAGGTTCTGAATAATTTCATCACCCTCTTATGTATCATGTCCTGAATCAATTCTCCATTATTGTTTCTATGATTTCTAATATTCTGTATATATGCAATGTTTTTTACCTTTAAGAAATTTTTCAGACATACATAAATTAATGAGGACAGTGCATTAAACTCCACCAGTAAATACCTTTAAAATCTTTCCTTTGTCAACTTTTTACTTTTTGTAATTCATTTTCATTATGTCTCAGATCTCATATCACTATGTACTTATGTAATATATACTTGTTAAAGGTATCATGGATATTTTACAAAGCTATAGTGCTACTTTCATATTCAATAAGATTAATAATACTGATTTTGTTCTTGTCAGTAGTTTATATTTAAATTTCTACTGTGTGGAAATAACTTATTAAGGTATTTTTTCTTATTGATATGCAACACTCT
The DNA here is from genome assembly GCA_025594165.1 of Tamias sibiricus. Lineage (NCBI taxonomy): Eukaryota > Metazoa > Chordata > Mammalia > Rodentia > Sciuridae > Tamias > Tamias sibiricus. The sequence goes on along the minus strand of CM046665.1, from coordinate 141,935,949 downwards.
CTGCATTTTACATTTGTTTCTTATATCCCCTTGTCTCCTTTCAACTACTAAAATCCTTTATTTCTACTTCCTGCCATTGACACATAGTATGCTTCTTTAGGCATTCGATTCTTAATAAAATGATTGAAAATTTATCAGTGTATCATAATATACAATTTCTAACACATTTAATGAATGTATTTTGTTTTTCTTGCATAAAAACTCTATGCCTTAGTCAGGTGTGGTGATGTATGTCTGTAATCCCAGCAGTTTTGGGAGCCTGAGGCACGAGGATCTCAAGTTTAAATCTAGCCTCAGCAACTGTGTGAGGCCCTAAACAACATGGTGAGACCCTGTGTTAAAATGTAAAAGGAGCCAGGCGTGCTGGCCCATGCCTGTAATCCCAGGGGCTCAGAAGGCTGAGGCAGGAAGATCGCAAGTTGAAAGCCAGCCTCAGCAATAATGATGAGGTGCTAAGCAACACAGTGGGACTCTGTCTCTAAAATAAAACACAAAATATGGCTGGGGATGTGGCTCAGTGGTTGAGTGCCCTGAGTTCAATCCCGGTTTCAAAAAAATAAATAAATAAATAAATAAAAATTAAAAAGGGTTGGGGATATAGCTCAGTGGTTGAGCCCTCTTGGGTTCATTCCCCGGGAGATCAGAATTATTAACATTCTAATTTGAAGAGCAGGTTTCATGTACCTGGCATTCTGAGACCCATTTAAGTTCAAGTAAGCTGTGATTATTTTTCTTTTGTTCCTTAATTTTATTTTGTTTGTTTAATTGACAGATGAAACTGAATGTACTTTTCATATTCAACATGAAATTCTTGAGGTGTGTGTTTTTTTTTTTTTTTTGTCTTGATTTTTCATATGTAAGATAAGGGAGATTGATTATGGAGCTTACTGCTTATTGAAACTTTTTAGTTTTGTTTATGCTAAACTGATGATTTGGGAAATTGATTGTAAAGAGCACAAAATGTTTTTGAGGGAATTGTCAGTGCCATCTGCCTTAATTTACAAAATATTGGCATTTGCCTGCTAGATTCTTCCTCTATTCTCAAGGAGAATATGGTCTGAAACTCCAGAGCCTTTATCTCAAAAAAAGTAAAATAAAATTTTTAAGATATTGATGAATATGACACAGTTTCTATTGCTTTTATTTGATCCAGTGTCATCACTACTGGAAAAAGAGTTGCAGTTACAAATGAAGTGGGAAATATTTCCATGATTTATTTTTACCATTTTTCATGTGTACCTGTATACCAGAAAGATAAGTAGTGTCTAATTTTTTGCCTTAAATTTATTATGGAAGGAAAGACTTAGGTAATACATACTTGAATAGGTATTTTTTAAAAAGATATAATTAACGTTATGAACTTACAAACTGAGTGAGAGGATTTCAATACAAAGACACATGAATATCTAATCTTCTCCCACACATATTATTTAGTATTAAATATCTAAAATATGTAAAATATTTAGGCCCTAAGCTATAACTTAGGTGAAATTAACTCATGTTTAGAGTTTTTGCCATTTTAACAGGCCCCTTCTTTGTTTTTACAAGATACATCCAAGAATAATTCATCCTTGTAAAATAAATACAATAAATTGTGGGAAATATTTCCATGATTTATTTTCCATTTTTCATGTGTACCTGTATACCAGAAAGATAAGTAGTGTCTAATTTTTTGCCTTAAATTTATTATGGAAGGAAAGACTTAGGTAATACATACTTGAATAGGTATTTTTTAAAAAGATATAATAACGTTATGAACTTACAACTGAGTGAGAGATTTCAATACAAAGACACATGAATATAATCTTCTCCCCACAATATTATTAGTATTAAATATCTAAAATATGTAAAATATTTAGGCCCTAAGCTATAACTTAGGTGAAATTAACTCATGTTTAGAGTTTTTGCCATTTTAACAGGCCCTTCTACAAGATACATCAAGAATAATTCATCCTTGTAAAATAAATAAATAAATAAATAAAATAACAATTAAAAAAGGGTTCGGGATATAGCTCAGTGGTTGAGCCCTCTTTGGTTACATTTCCCCCGGAGATCAGAATTATTAACAATCTAATTTGAAAGAGGCAGGTTGCAGTGTTACCAGGCAAGACTGAAGACCCATTTAAGTTTCAGAGATAAGCTGTGGATTATTTTTCTTTTGTTCCTTAATTTTATTTTGTTTGTTTAATTTGACAGCTGAAACAGAATGTACTACTTTCATATTTCAAAACAAGAAATTCTTGAGGATGGTGTGTTTTTTTTTTTTTTTTGTCTTGATTTGTTCATATTTAAGATAAGGGAGATGAATTATGGGAGCGTAACTGCTTATTGAAACTTTTTAGTTTTGTTTATGGCTACACTGATGATCGTTGGGGACATTGATTGTAAAGAGCACAAATGTTTTTGAGGGAATTGTCAGGAGGCCATCTGCCTTACATTTACAAAATTTAGTGCATTTGCCTGCTAGATATTCTTACCCTCCTTATTCTCAAAGGAGAATAATGGACTGAAACTCCAGAGCCCTTTTAACTCCAAAAAAAGTAAAATAAAAATTTTTAAGAGAATTTGATTGATTATGACAACAAGTTTACTATTGCTTTTATATGATCCAGTGTCATCACTGTACTAGGAAAAAGAGTTGCATGATTACAAATGATGTTGGGAAATATTTCCATGATTTATATTTCCATATTTTCATATGTAACCTGTATGAACCAGAATGATAAGTATTCGTCTAATTTTTTGCCATAAATTAATTATGGAATGAAAGACTTAGGGAATACATACTTGAATAGGTATTATTTAAACAAAGATATAATAACGTTAATGAACTATAACAACTGAGTGAGAGATTTTCATTACATAAGACACATGAATATAATCTTCGCCCCACAATATTATAAGTATTAAAAAATCTAAAATATGTAAAGTTATTTAGCCCCTAAGCTATAACTTAGGTGATATTAACTCATGTTTTTAAGAGTTTTGTTTTTGTGCCATTTTAAGACAGGCCCTTCTACAAGAATACATCAAGAATAAATTCAGTCCTTGTAAAATAAATAAATAAAATAGTTGAATTCAGCACAAGATTTTGCACCCCAAATTCCCAGCTCATCCACATATTACTAGAAATTGAATTTTAACAGGTTCAAAATCGCCAAACGCTCATAACTTTGGCATCACGTGAAATAGTACCTATAGAAGTAGAAAGAACATAATGTGATCTCATATGTGGACACAAAGTCATTGCTTGGAGCGAAGATAAATGTGCATAAATAGATAACTGATTTTTATTTTTGTCCAAAAATTATTGTTATGGATGCTCCTGGGCAATGACTAATTTCTTGGCCAAGCCAAGTGGATCGAGCTATAAGAGATATGAAGGCCATCTCTGCAAAAAAACAAGAAAGGGAATTCTGCTGAGGATTTGATTTCAATGGTAAAGTTTCTAAAGGAAATAGCTCAACAGTAAGACCTGAATCAACTCTAGATAAAGTAAGAAAAACCTATTTAGCTTAAGATAATAGCAATAAATTTCCTGACTGAACTTTTCTATTATCTATGATGAATGGTCATTCGTGGATTTTGATTTGGAATTACATTAAAATTTATGAGTTAGCTATTTGGTAGCATGGTTCCCCTTTGACGAATATTAAATTCTGCCCTCTCAAAGAACAAGTTAGATCTTACCCATCTTCAAAGGTCTTCATTTAATTTCTTTCTTTAGTGTTCTGTAGTTATTTCATTATAGAGGGTCTTTCATGTCTTTCATTAAATGCGATTCCCAAGTATTTTGTTTTTTTTTTTTTTTTTTTTTTTTTTTGATGCTATTGTAAATGGGGGTAGTTTTCCTCATTTTCCCTTTCAGAGGATTACCACATGCAAGTCAGATATCTCTAGAATATATAAAGAACTCAAAAATCTTTAACAAACACCAAAAAAAAAAAAAAAAAAAAAAACAAATAACCCAATCAATAGGGAACTGAACAGACACTTCTGAGAAGAAGATATACAATCAATCAACAAATATATGAAAAAAAAGGTTCAACATCTCAGCAATTAGAGAAATGCAAATCAAACTACTCTAAGATTTCATTTCACTCCAGTCAGAATGTCAGCTATTAAGAACACAAACAACAAAAAATTTGGGAGAGGATTTGGGGAAAAAGGCACACTCATACATGCTGGTGGGACTGCAAATTGTGTAAGCCAATTATGGAAAGCAGAATGGAGATTCCAGTGAAAAAACTGGAATGGAACCACCTTATGACCCTGCTATCCCACTCCTCAGTCTATACCCAAAGTACTTAAAAAAACAGCATACTACAGGGACACAGCAACATCAATGTTTATAGCAGCACAATTCATAATAGCCAAACTGTGAAACCGCACCTAGATGCCTTTCAGTAGATGGATGGATAAAGAAAATGTAGTATATATACACAATGGAATAATTACTCGCCTCGGTGCAATAACAAAAGAATAAAATAATGGCATTCACAAGTAAATGGATAAAATTGGAGATATAATACTAAATGAAGTTAACCAGTCCTCAAAAATCCAAATGCCGAACGTTTTCTCTGATATAAGGAGGCTGATTCACAGTGGGGTTTGGTGGATGGGGAGCATAGGAGGATCAGAGGAACACTAGAAAGGCCAATGGGCAGGGAGGGGAAGGGAAGGTGCTAAAGAGTAAAAAAAAAATGGTAGCATGAGATGGACATCATTACCATGAATGAAAGACACAAATGACGTTGAATATACTTTGTATACAATCAGAGTATATGTAAAAATATGCTCTATAAGTCGTAATATGAATTGCAATGCATTCTGCTTTCATATATAACAACATAGAATAAAATTTTTAAAAAAGAGTAATGAAAGTTGCTAATAAAGTGATGCTTTCATGAGTTAGGCCCTTTTTTTTTTTCCTTGAGAGTCAGCTTAGTATAGTAAGTGTTCAGATGTTGAAACTAGATGGCCTCAACTCTAGTACTAAATCTGCCACTTCTTAACTTTGTGTTGTGTAACTTTAACCTGATTCTCTTAAATGTCCAAGTCCCTCTCTTTCCTTATCTGTGAAACAGAAAAAAAAAAATTGTGAAGAATGAATCAGTTGCTATAATAAATATTATGCTCTGTGTGTGTATGTGTTTGTGTGTGTAAGTGTGTGTGTGTGTGTGTGGTATCTGTGTGTCTGGGGTTATTGGGGGTTACTGCGGGTTGATCCCTGGGCCCTCCCACTTAGTAACTTAGTGCTCTACCACTGAACTACATCCCCAACCTTTCTAGTTTTATTTCAGACAAGGTCTCATTAAATTTCCCAAGGTTGGCTTCCAACTTTCTATACTCCTGCCTTGGACCCCTGAAGAGCTGTGATTACCTGTGTGTGCCACCATGCCGAGCTGTACTAGTATTTTATTCTGTCCTTGTTAATACTAAGTGTTCAGTCAGTGTCAACTATTATCAGATTTATACTTTTTATTTTTCTTTGCTTCATTGGTTGTCCGTCCAATTTTGCTTTCAGGAACGTTGACATTCAAGAAATACAGCCCTAAACTAAAATTCATGATCAAAAAAAAAAAAAAAAAAAAAAAAAAAGACACAATTTTCATAGTGTATTGAATTGTAACGATCATATAGGAATATATTCACATACTAGTATATTAAGGTTTCTTTTGTAAACAAAATGTTAGATTTTTAAAAACCAGAATGATACATTATTCCTGTCCTCTGTAATATAAGTAGTCACAGTCATTTTTCCAACTTTAAAACAAATTTGGGTGAGATTTCAACACTTCTGTTCAGTCCCAGTGTTGCATCAGTATAACACCAATGCCTGAAATGATCAACTAGAAAAGGAAAACTTTGTTGTTGGGCTCAGAGTTTTGAAGACTCTATTACAGGATTGATCCTGCTGCTTTTGGTCATCGTGACAAAGAGAGTAACCCCTCATGTCTAAGGAGCACAAGGGCAGAGGGAACCAACACTACATATGGCCAAGGAACAAAAGCCAAGAATGAGGGGCTGGTATCTCTACTAATCCCTGTAAGGGGGAATAAGCCCAATTAATCCTAAAGCTACCTTACCATTAGGCCCCTCCTCTTACAAGTCACCACTAGCCTCCTACCTGATGTGGTGGGGAAAAGGCCTTCTTTCACACACAGGCCTCTGAGGGACAGTCAAGTTCTGAACTATAGAAACATTGGAAGAAATTATGCCGATGAAGAGAAGTGATGGGCCAGTGGTGTACAGAGAAAGAGCCATGCTGCTGTCTATTTTCAGTGTCCCTAGGTGTTACCAAGAATGTTTAGGAGATTTCTTCTTAGCCAAGTCCTCATTGCCACGACTGCTTAATAATGCTTCATTACTCATTAAAACTTAATCTAGCATGTATAAATTAACTTGACAATAACAATCCTTCTTTCATTGAAAGCAGGTAGTAATAGTGAGGTTAGTGAGAATAAGTGGTTATTCTTCCCTCGAAGACATGCCACAGGCTAACACCCAGAAAATCTATGATACACTATCTTGTGTAGCAAAATATCATGAATTAAGAAGTTATTTAAATTAAAATAAAAAAAAAGATAGAGGAGCTTCCTCTGCATGATTCTTAGTGGTCCCTGAATGCACATGAAAATTGTCCATATATTGGAAAGGAAACGAGGGAGGATTTCACAAAAGTAAAATTGAAAGGATGCAATGAGTCCAACAGAAGAAGACATTTAGGATATATATAGAACACTACAAGAAATGTCATCAAACACACCAAGACAGATATGAAAGATCTGATTTGCCACTCTAAGAGCCTTTTGGGAGAGGAAGGTGACGAACTGTGGCGATCTATGAGTTTCAAACTTTCAAAGAGACAAGAACCAGGTGGGAAATAAAATTTTCCTATTAGTTTCGATAACCAAAGAAAGAGTGATAATTCATTTTCAGCAGGCCATGGGAAACTTCATGGGAGATGTCAGATAACTTATGAATATTTGTTTATGCTAAGACCACACAGGAGAGAAAGGTTAACTGATTAAAGGCTAAATCCATTACTTTTATAATTTGTTTTATTTTTAGAAATACTTTGTTTGACTAATAATGTAGTATTAATTGTCCGAGTGGTGTGTTTTCCAAAGCTTAAATAACACACACAAATAAAAAGGGAACCTGCATCATGGCGTACTTTAATGAATGGAGTACGATATATGTGTATGTGAGCATGTGTGTATGTTAGGAGGGAGAGGCGATGGCATGGACATAGGATTCTGCAAGTCAGAATGCAGCACGAGTCAGAAGGCCACTACCTCACTTTCTACTGCCCCTGTTCTAGGACAGTTCATGCAGCCACGATTACTTACAGGAAACTGATGACTAAACTAACTGTGAGTATTCCTAGGATGCTGAGAATATAAACGTAACTGAAAGTGAAAATTTGGGAAGCATTTCAATGACCACAGGGTTATTTATTTATTTTTGTATCACTTTCCAAACATTTTGGAGCTGGCCTGAATAAACAAACACAGTATATAAACACCCACTTGCATTAGTGGCAAATAATCCCTAGAGCTGTTCGGGATATGTACAAAGCTAGGTAAATAGACAGAGTGCAATACTCCACATGCTTTAGAAAATAAACAAACATCTCTGAAGGAAAATACATAAAGTCACATTTAAAGAGCTAGCAATTACAGTAGAGTATGCACCACTGAAACACAGTTTAATTGAAATATTAATGTGGCTTCCAGAGAAGGAATATGTCAAGAAAAACCAAACATAAAAGCAAATATCCATTTTTTTATTATTTCAAAAAGTTTTCTGAGGAATTTAGGAAAGGTTTACAAAAGGAAAATCTTTTTGAGAAAAAGTAAGCATTTTGATCTTATAACAATATTTTAGGCAAATGGCTGAGGAGAAATATACTCAGTATGCACATCCATGGATACTTGTACAAACACGCATATTCCCAAAATTGTTAATTCTTGAATCATCATTCAGACATTGATTTGAGTTAATATATAAAAAGTTCCCTTGTATTTGCCATATATAACACACAAATAAAAATTGAACCTGCATCATGCGTACTTTAATGATGAGTAACGATATATGTGTAATGTGAGAAGGTGTGTATGTTAGGAGGGTGATGCGATGCGCATGGACATTAGGATTTCTGACAAGTCAGAATGGCACACGAGTCAGAAGGCCAAACTACCTCACATCTACTGCCCCTGTTCATAGGACAGTTCATGCAGCCACGATTTACTTACAGGAACTGATGGACTAAAACTACTGTGAGTATTCCTAGGATGCTGAGACTATAAACGTAACTGAAAGTAGAAATTTGGGAAGCATTTCAATGATCCACATGGTTATTTATTTATTGGTTGGTATCACTTTCCACAACAATTTGGAGCTGGCCTGAATAAACAAACACACGTTATATAAAAACCCTCTTGCACTTAGTGGCAAATATTCCCTAGAGTCTGTACGGGATATGTACAACGCTAGGCTAAATAGACAGAGTTGCAATACTCGCAACATGCTCTAGAATATAAACAGAAACATCTCTGAAGGAAAATTACATAAAGTCACATTTAAAGAGCTAGCATTACAGTAGTGTATGCCCACCACTGAACACAGGTTTAATTGAAAAAATATGTGGCACTCAGAGAAGGAATATGTCAAGAAAAAAACCACACATGTAAAAGCAATATCCTTTTATATTATTATTTTCAAAAAGTTTTCTTGAGGAAATTTAGGAAGGTTTACAAAAGTAAATCTTTTGAGAAAAAGTAAGCAATTTGAAACTTAGAACAATATTCAATGCAGTGAGTGGTCTGAGGAGAAATATACTCAGTATGCACATCCATGGAAGACTTGTAGTACAAACCACGCATATTCCCCAAATTGGTTATTCTTGAATCATCATTCAGAACATTGATTTGAGTTAATATATAAAAAGTTCCCGTTGTATTATGCCATATTAAAAGTTTCACACACAATAAAAATGTACTGTCTTTTTTTTTGGTAAATCTTACAGATTTGTCTTTAATATCAAGAATTTATATAATCTTGGTAGCAATGAGAAATAATTTCTTGTTTAGTAAGGTGGAGAAAGTTGATCTGAGTATCAAGACCTTAAACATTGCTTAGTTCAAACAGCATCTCATCTCAAGTGATGCAATTCCAGCCAGCTGCTAAGTCGACGGAGGACATCTGGCATCCTGAGGTGGTAAGAAGTCCCCTCAGTTTCTCTGTATATCCATACTGATTTTCTTTTTGGCCTCACGCCTGTTGTTTATTTTCTTCTACCATAATTTCATTTTTATCTGTTGAATTTTTTCACTGTTTACCGACAAGCCTAGTAATCTCTTCATCATCTTTTCCTCAGCATGTGTACGGTGATTTTATTATGCATCTTTCCTGGTGGTACCCATGATCTCCAATTAGATGGATAAGCAACAGTGTTGATTCTATCAGAGTTCAGTCTCTTCATTTTTGTGCTGTCCCTCCTGTTTCCCTAGGATTTCAAGGCCATCCTCTTCTGCAGTTATTTGCCCTTTGTTCCATATATCAATATTTTTATCCCATTACTCTACAAGATCCACTTCCAGAAACAGCCACACACTGTAGTATCTTCTATATAAGGAAAGATGATATTGTTTCTTTAATTCCATCCATCTTTGCTTTACTGCATCAAACATCTCTAAGGAAGAATTTTTAGTAAGTGTAGCTTGTATACTTTTGTCTCAACACATTAATTGGAATTATTCTCCCCAAAGCTCCACTGAATATCTCCTTTTTTAAAAATGTAAGCAAAACCCAATAGTATGCCTTTGATTATAATCTTACATATAATTTGAACTATCCAAAACATCCTTCAACATTCTTAAAACATTCTTCACTAAGTTTTAATCTTAAGACACACCTACTTTTAAAAAATTTATTAAATTGTTTATTTTAATATGTTATATATGAATGGCAGAATGTATTAATTTCACATAACACATATAGAGCACAATTTTTCAAGTCCTCTGTTGTACACAAAGTATTTTCACACCATTCCTTCTTCATACATGTACTTAGGTAATGATGCCTAACTCATTCCACCATCTTTCCTACCACCATGCCCATTCCTTCTTCTCCCTCCCTTTTGCCCTATCTAAAGTTCCTCCATTCCTCCCATTCTCCCCACGTCCCCATAGTCATTATAAGTCAGCATCCTCATATCAAAGAAAACATTTGGCCTTTGGTTTTTTGGGATTGGCTTACTTCTCTTAGCATTCTATTCTCCCCATCCATTTACCTGCAAATGCCATGGTTTTATGCTCTTTTAATGATGAGTAATATTACATTGTGTATGTATACCAAAGTTTCCCTATCAATTTATTTACTGAAGGGCATCTGGGTTAGTTCCACAATTTAGCTATTGTGGATTGTGCTGCTATAAGCAATGATGTGACTGTGTTCCTATAGTATGCTGCTTTAAGTACTTTGGGTATAAACTGAGGAGTGGGATAGCTGGGTCAAATGGTGGTTCCATTCCAAGTTTTCCAAGGAATCTCCATACTGCTTTCCATATTGTCTGCACCCAATTTGC
>CM046665.1:141884144-141925255 GCA_025594165.1 Tamias sibiricus | reverse complement strand
ATGCTAGTGCCATCTCGCGGAAAGGGCTTTTCAATGCGTGTGCGCCATTCAGGCCTGTATACGAGTAGTGTGAGTGGTTGTGGAGGATGTCATGAGTTTCAAATGACTTGCAGGAGGCCTAGGCTGCCCTCTGGACCTCCGGGCTTTTCCCATGGCCCTGAGGGAGGACTGAATACTGGTGACTCCTCAGCATCAAACCTGTACTCTGAGGCCCAGAGCAGACCAGGAGCAAACAGAAGGAACTTCCACATGAATTCCTGGGGCTGGGCCTTGGTGCCAAGCTCCCTGTACATGACCTGAGGGAATCTCTATAAGGGATAACAAAGGTGATTTTTAAAAACTTTGTTTTGGTCCAGTTTCCTTGGTGAAAGACGCAACAAAGCTTTCTTTGATGTCACCAGGCTCTAGTGCTCTCAGCCATTCAGGGTCCGAGGGTAACCAAAAAAACCAGAAGACTTGTAGGTGGCACAGAGCAGCATCAGCATCTGTGTCCAAGCTCCAAGAACAGCATACAGGACCCAGGGTCAAAACACCATTGGAAACCTGTTTTTTCGAAGAGCTGGGTTACGAGATACATTACCATGTATCCCCATTATCGTGAAGTGGGCCAAATCTATGCAATTGTTAACAACAGGTAGAGGTGAAAATCTGTAGGACATTGACGTTGGCACTGGTTTCTTTTCTTATCTTTCTTTTTTTTATTTTCATGTCTATCTATGAGTTTCAATTTAATGTGTCGATGTGAAGTCACTTAGGACATTGCCCGTTGATTTTAATTTAAAAAAAAGCATAAAAAACGAAAAACCACTAAAGAAATACGTGTGTGAAGGACAATGAAAATAAAAAAAGTAAAGAAAATCTGCTGGCTAAAAATAGAGTTGTGTGAAATATGTGGTCACACATATTGTGTATAACACAGAAACGTGCATGAAAGTAGAAACATGCATCGTGCATGGAGACCGGTTTAGGGGTATAGGTTTCTTTCAATTCACAGGCAAATGTCATCCTTTTAGGTTTGATGAGGAAAAAAAGATGAAAATGCATGCAATAGTCAGCGGAAGCCCACAATCTTCGACTTTTTCGAGTTGCTTATGAGAATTTCCTGCCCCCATTGAGTTCCTAAGATATGAAATCAAACCAGGCTAGTATCCCTTCTGGCCTTGGATCCATGACCAGGTCAATGACCACATAGATGGGTGAGTAGTTGGTTGGAAAAGACACCTGTTCCCGGGTCAGGAGTCTCCTCAGTAGACTTTTTTATTCAAGGGTTCATCCTCAGATGCTCAGGGTACCACATGCCCAAAGAGGAATTAGGCCACACCTGCGATGGACATGATTCTTGGAGATTAAAGTTCCACCAATTCCCGGTTCTAATGAAATGAGAGTGCATTCAGGCCCCAGAGTGGTTCCTCAATTCGATTTTGAAAACGGGTTTCAGCGATGGAATTTAAGGTAAAAGAGGTCCTCAGAGGGAGGACAGTGTGGCCAACATGCAAGATCCTGTGATCCAATTGACAAATGGAGAAGTTTTGGAAATTTCCAATCCCAATTCCAAACTCAGAAGGCATCTTGGAGAGCTGGGTCACTCACAGGTCAAAAGACCAGCAAGCCATGTTTCCTGAGGCCTTTGGCTCTGGGTGGCGTTTTTTTCTCACAGGAAGGGGCGGGGGAAGAGGCCTAGCTTGAGCGCTTTGCGCCATGGATGTAATGCTAGTGCCATCTCGCGGAAACGCTTTTCAATGCGTGTGCGCCATTCAGGCCTGTATACGAGTAGTGTGAGTGGTTGTGGAGGATGTCATGAGTTTCAAATGACTTGCAGGAGGCCTAGGCTGCCCTCTGGACCTCCCGGGCTTTTCCCATGGCCCTGAGGGAGGACTGAATACTGGTGACTCCTCAGCATCAAACCTGTACTCTGAGGCCCAGAGCAGAGACCAGGAGCAACAGAAGGAACTTCCACATGAATTCCTGGGGCTGGGCCTTGGTGCCAAGCTCCTGTACATGACCTGAGGGAATCTCTATAAGGGATAACAAAGGTGATTTTAAAAACTTTGTTTTGGTCCAGTTTCCTTGGTGAAAGACGCAACAAAGCTTTCTTTGATGTCACCAGGCTCTAGTGCTCTCAGCCATTCAGGGTCCGAGGGTAACCAAAAAACAGAAGACTTGTAGGTGGGCACAGAGCAGCATCAGCATCTGTGTCCAAGCTCCAAGAACAGCATACAGGACCCTAGGGTCAAAACACCACTTGGAAACCTGTTTTTTTCGAAGAGCTGGTTACGAGATACATTACCATGTATCCCCATTATCGTGAAGTGGGCCAAATCTATGCAATTGTTAACAGCAGTAGAGGTGAAAATCTGTAGGACATTGAAGTTGGCACTGGTTTCTTTTCTTATCTTTCTTTTTTTTTTTTTTTTCATGTCTATCTATGAGTTTCAATTTAATGTGTCGATGTGAAGTCACTTAGGACATTGCCGTTGATTTTAATTTAAAAAAATCAATAAAAAACGAAAAACCACTAAAGAAATACGTGTGTGAAGGACCATGAAATAAAAAAGTAAAGAAATCTGCTGGCTAAAAATAGAGTTGTGTGAAATATGTGGTCACATATTGTGTATAACACAGAAACGTGCATGAAAGTAGAAACATGCATCGTGCATGGAGACCGGTTTAGGGGTATAGGTTTCTTTCAATTCACAGGCAAATGTCATCCTTTTAGGTTTGATGAGGAAAAAAAGATGAAAATGCATGCAATAGTCAGCGGAAGCCCACAATCTTCGACTTTTTCGAGTTTGCTTATGAGAATTTCCTGCCCCCATTGAGTTCCTAAGATATGAAATCAAACCAGGCTAGTATCCCTTCTGGCCTTGATCCATGACCAGGTCAATGACCACATAGATGGGTGAGTAGTTGGTGGGAAAAAGACCTGTTCCCGGGTCAGGAGTCTCCTCAGTAGACTTTTTTTATTCAAGGGTTCATCCTCAGATGCTCAGGGTACCACATGCCCAAAAGAGGAATTAGGCCACACCTGCATGGACATGATTCTTGGAGATTAAAGTTCCACCAATTCCGGGTTCTAATGAAATGAGAGTGCATTCAGGCCCCAGAGTGGTTCCTCAATTCGATTTGAAACGGGTTTCAGCGATGGAATTTAAGGTAAGAGGTCCTCAGAGGGAGGACAGTGTGGCAACATGCAAGATCCTGTGATCCAAATGCGACAAATGGAGAAGTTTTGGAAAATTTCCAATCCCAATTCCAAACTCAGAAGGCATCTTGGAGAGTGGGTCACTCACAGGTCAAAAGACCAGCAAGCCATGTTTCCTGAGGCCTTTGGCTCTGGGTGGCGTTTTTTTCTCACAGGAAGGGCGGGGAAGAGGCCTAGCTTGAGCGCTTTGCGCCATCGATGTAATGCTAGTGCCATCTCGCGGAAGGCTTTTCAATGCGTGTGCGCCATTCAGGCCTGTATACGAGTAGCGTGAGTGGTTGTGGAGGATGTCATGAGTTTCAAATGACTTGCAGGAGGCCTAGGCTGCCCTCTGGACCTCCCGGGCTTTTCCCATGGCCCTGAGGGAGGACTGAATATGGTGACTCCTCAGCATTCAAACCTGTACTCTGAGGCCCCAGAGCAGACCAGGAGCAACAGAAGGAACTTCCACATGAATTCCTGGGGCTGGGCCTTGGTGCCAAGCTCCCTGTACATGACCTGAGGGAATCTCTATAAGGGATAACAAAGGTGATTTTAAAAACTTTGTTTTGGTCCAGTTTCCTTGGTGAAAGACGCAACAAAGCTTTCTTTGATGTCACCAGGCTCTAGTGCTCTCAGCCATTCAGGGTTCCGAGGGTAACCAAAAAACAGAAGACTTGTAGGTGGCACAGAGCAGCATCAGCATCTGTGTCCAAGCTCCAAGAACAGCATACAGGACCCAGGGTCAAAACACCACTTGGAAACCTGTTTTTTTCGAAGAGAGAGCTGGTTACGAGATACATTACCATGTATCCCCATTATCGTGAAGTGGGCCAAATCTATGCAATTGTTAACAGCAGTAGAGGTGAAATGATCTGTAGGACATTGAAGTTGGCACTGGTTTCTTTTCTTATCTTTCTTTTTTTTTTTTATTTTCATGTCTATCTATGAGTTTCAATTTAATGTGTCGATGTGAAGTCACTTAGGACATTGCCCGTTGATTTTAATTAAAAAAATCAATAAAAAACGAAACACCACTAAAGAAATACGTGTGTGAAGGACAATGAAAATAAAAAGTAAAGAAATCTGCTGGCTAAAAATAGAGTTGTGTGAAATATGTGGTCACATATTGTGTATAACACAGAAACGTGCATGAAAGTAGAAACATGCATCGTGCATGGAGACCGGTTTAGGGGTATAGGTTTCTTTCAATTCACAGGCAAATGTCATCCTTTTAGGTTTGATGAGGAAAAAAAGATGAAAATGCATGCAATAGTCAGCGGAAGCCCACATCTTCGACTTTTTCGAGTTGCTTATGAGAATTTCTGCCCCCATTGAGTTCCTAAGATATGAAATCAAACCAGGCTAGTATCCCTTCTGGCCTTGATTATCCATGACCAGGTCAATGACCACATAGATGGGTGAGTAGTTGGTTGGAAAAGACCTGTTCCCGGGTCAGGAGTTCCTCAGTAGACTTTTTTATTCAAGGGTTCATCCTCAGATGCTCAGGGTACCACATGCCCAAAAGAGGAATTAGGCCACACCTGCACTATGGACATGATTCTTGGAGATTAAAGTTCCACCAATTCCCGGTTTTAATGAAATGAGAGTGCATTCAGGCCCCAGAGTGGTTCCTCAATTCGATTTGCAAGGGGTTCAGCGATGGAATTTAAGGTAAAGAGGTCCTCAGAGGGAGGACAATGCGTGTGGCCAACATGCAAGATCCTGTGATCCAAATTGACAAATGGAGAAGTTTGGAAATTTCCAATCCCAATTCCAAACTCAGAAGGCATCTTGGAGAGCTGGGTCACTCACAGGTCAAAAGACCAGCAAGCCATTGTTTCCTGAGGCCTTTGGCTCTGGGGTGGCGTTTTTTTCACAGGAAGGGCGGGGGAAGAGGCCTAGCTTGAGCGCTTTGCGCCATCGATGTAATGCTAGTGCCATCTCGCGGAAGGCTTTTCAATGCGTGTGCGCCATTCAGGCCTGTATACGAGTAGCGTGAGTGGTTGTGGAGGATGTCATGAGTTTCAAATGACTTGCAGGAGGCCTAGGCTGCCCTCTGGACCTCCCGGGCTTTTCCCATGGCCCTGAGGGAGGACTGAATACTGGTGACTCCTCAGCATCAAACCTGTACTCTGAGGCCCAGAGCAGACCAGGAGCAACAGAAGGAACTTCCACATGAATTCCTGGGGCTGGGCCTTGGTGCCAAGCTCCCTGTACATGACCTGAGGGAATCTCTATAAGGGATAACAAAGGTGATTTTAAAAACTTTGTTTTGGTCCAGTTTCCTTGGTGAAAAGACGCAACAAAGCTTTCTTTGATGTCACCAGGCTCTAGTGCTCTCAGCCATTCAGGGTCCAAGGGTAACCAAAAAAACAGAAGACTTGTAGGTGGCACAGAGCAGCATCAGCATCTGTGTCCAAGCTCCAAGAACAGCATACAGGACCCAGGGTCAAAACACCACTTGGAAACCTGTTTTTTCGAAGAGCTGGTTACGAGATACATTACCATGTATCCCCATTATCGTGAAGTGGGCCAAAATCTATGCAATTGTTAACAACAGTAGAGGTGAAAATCTGTAGGACATTGAAGTTGGCACTGGTTTCTTTTCTTATCTTTCTTTTTTTTTTTTTTTTTGGCATGTCATATCTATGAGTTTCAATTTAATGTGTCGATGTGAAGTCACTTAGGACATTGCCCGTTGATTTTAATTAAAAAAATCAATAAAAAACGAAAAAAACACTAAAGAAATACGTGTGTGAAGGACAATGAAAATAAAAAAAGTAAAGAAATCTGCTGGCTAAAAATAGAGTTGTGTGAAATATGTGGTCACATATTGTGTATAACACAGAAACGTGCATGAAAGTAGAAACATGCATCGTGCATGGAGACCGGTTTAGGGGTATAGGTTTCTTTCAATTCACAGGCAAATGTCATCCTTTTAGGTTTGATGAGGAAAAAAAAGATGAAAATGCATGCAATAGTCAGCGGAAGCCCACGATCTTCGACTTTTTCGAGTTGCTTATGAGAATTTCCTGCCCCCTATTGAGTTCCTAAGATATGAAATCAAACCAGGCTAGTATCCCTTCTGGCCTTGATCCATGACCAGGTCAATGACCACATAGATGGGTGAGTAGTTGGTTGGAAAAGACCTGTTCCCGGGTCAGGAGTCTCTCTCAGTAGACTTTTTTATTCAAGGGTTCATCCTCAGATGCTCAGGGTACCACATGCCCAAAAGAGGAATTAGGCCACACCTGCTGCATGGACATGATTCTTGGAGATTAAAAGTTCCACCAATTCCTGGTTCTAATGAAATGAGAGTGCATTCAGGCCCCAGAGTGGTTCCTCAATTCGATTTGAAACGGGTTCAGCGATGGAATTTAAGGTGAAGAGGTCCTCAGAGGGAGGACAGTGTGGCCAAACATGCAAGATCCTGTGATCCAAATTGACAAATGGAGAAGTTTTGGAAATTTCCAATCCCAATTCCAAATCAGAAGGCATCTTGGAGAGCTGGGTCACTCACAGGTCAAAAGACCAGCAAGCCATGTTTCCTGAGGCCTTTGGCTCTGGGTGGCGTTTTTTTTCTCACAGGGAAGGGCGGGGGAAGAGGCCTAGCTTGAGCGCTTTGCGCCATCGATGTAATGCTAGTGCCATCTCGCGGAAGGCTTTTCAATGCGTGTGCGCTCATTCAGGCCTGTATACGAGTAGCGTGAGTGGTTGTGGAGGATGTCATGAGTTTCAAATGACTTGCAGGAGGCCTAGGCTGCCCTCTGGACCTCCCGGGCTTTTCCCATGGCCCTGAGGGAGGACTGAATACTGGTGACTCCTCAGCATCAAAACCTGTACTCTGAGGCCCAGAGCAGCAGACCAGGAGCAACAGAAGGAACTTCCACATGAATTCCTGGGGCTGGGCCTTGGTGCCAAGCTCCCTGTACATGACCTGAGGGAATCTCTATAAGGGATAACAAAGGTGATTTTTATAAAAACTTTGTTTTGGTCCAGTTTCCTTGGTGAAAGACGCAACAAAGCTTTCTTTGATGTCACCAGGCTCTAGTGCTCTCAGCCATTCAGGGTCCGAGGGTAACCAAAAAACAGAAGACTTGTAGGTGGCACAGAGCAGCATCAGCATCTGTGTCCAAGCTCCAAGAACAGCATACAGGACCCAGGGTCAAAACACCATTTGGAAACCTGTTTTTTTTTTTCGAAGAGCTGGTTACGAGATACATTACCATGTATCCCCATTATCGTGAAGTGGGCCAAATCTATGCAATTGTTAACAACGGTAGAGGTGAGAATCTGTAGGACATTGAAGTTGGCACTGGTTTCTTTTCTTATCTTTCTTTTTTTTATTTTCATGTCTATCTATGAGTTTCAATTTAATGTGTCGATGTGAAGTCACTTAGGACATTGCCCGTTGATTTTAATTAAAAAAATCAATAAAAAAACGAAAACCACTAAAGAAAATACGTGTGTGAAGGACAATGAAAATAAAAAAGTAAAGAAATCTGCTGGCTAAAAATAGAGTTGTGTGAAATATGTGGTCACATATTGTGTATAACACAGAAACGTGCATGAAAGTAGAAACATGCATCGTGCATGGAGACCGGTTTAGGGGTATAGGTTTCTTTCAATTCACAGGCAAATGTCATCCTTTTAGGTTTGATGAGGAAAAAAAGATGAAAATGCATGCAATAGTCAGCGGAAAGCCCACAATCTTCGACTTTTTCGAGTTTGCTTATGAGAATTTCCTGCCCCCATTGAGTTCCTAAGATATGAAATCAAACCAGGCTAGTATCCCTTCTGGCCTTGATCCATGACCAGGTCAATGACCACATAGATGGGTGAGTAGTTGGTTGGAAAAGACCTGTTCCCGGGTCAGGAGTCTCCTCAGTAGACTTTTTTATTCATTCAGGGTTCATCCTCAGATGCTCAGGGTACCACATGCCCAAAAGAGGAATTAGGCCACACCTGCATGGACATGATTCTTGGAGATTAAAGTTCCACCAATTCCCGGTTCTAATGAAATGAGAGTGCATTCAGGCCCCAGAGTGGTTCCTCAATTCGATTTGCAAACGGGTTCAGCGATGGAATTTAAGGTGAAGAGGTCCTCAGAGGGAGGACAGTGTGGCCAACATGCAAGATCCTGTGATCCAAATTGACAAATGGAGAAGTTTTGGAAATTTCCAATCCCAATTCCAAACTCACTCAGAAGGCATCTTGGAGAGCTGGGTCACTCACAGGTCAAAAGACCAGCAAGCCATGTTTCCTGAGGCCTTTGGCTCTGGGTGGCGTTTTTTCTCACAGGAAGGGCGGGGGAAGAGGCCTAGCTTGAGCGCTTTGCGCCATGGATGTAATGCTAGTGCCATCTCGCGGAAGGCTTTTCAATGCGTGTGCGCCATTCAGGCCTGTATACGAGTAGCGTGAGTGGTTGTGGAGGATGTCATGAGTTTCAAATGACTTGCAGGAGGCCTAGGCTGCCCTCTGGACCTCCCGGGCTTTTCCCATGGCCCTGAGGGAGGACTGAATACTGGTGACTCCTCAGCATCAAACCTGTACTCTGAGGCCAGAGCAGACCAGGAGCAACAGAAGGAACTTCCACATGAATTCCTGGGGCTGGGCCTTGGTGCCAAGCTCCCTGTACATGACCTGAGGGAATCTCTATAAGGGATAACAAAGGTGATTTTAAAAACTTTGTTTTGGTCCAGTTTCCTTGGTGAAAGACGCAACAAAGCTTTCTTTGATGTCACCAGGCTCTAGTGCTCTCAGCCATTCAGGGTCCGAGGGTAACCAAAAAACAGAAGAAGACTTGTAGGTGGCACAGAGCAGCATCAGCATCTGTGTCCAAGCTCCAAGAACAGCATACAGGACCCAGGGTCAAAACACCATTTGGAAACCTGTTTTTTCGAAGAGCTGGTTACGAGATACATTACCATGTATCCCATTATCGTGAAGTGGGCCAAAATCTATGCAATTGTTAACAAAGCAGGTAGAGTGTGAAAATCTGTAGGACATTGAAGTTGGCACTGGTTTCTTTTCTTATCTTTCTTTTTTTTTTATTTTCATGTCTATCTATGAGTTTCAATTTAATGTGTCGATGTGAAGTCACTTAGGACATTGCCCGTTGATTTTAATTAAAAAAATCAATAAAAAAACGAAAACACACTAAAGAAATACGTGTGTGAAGGGACCAATGAAAATAAAAAAAGTAAAGAAATCTGCTGGCTAAAAATAGAGTTGTGTGTGAAATATGTGGTCACATATTGTGTATAACACAGAAACGTGCATGAAAGTAGAAACATGCATCGTGCATGGAGACGGTTTAGGGGTATAGGTTTCTTTCAATTCACAGGCAAATGTCATCCTTTTAGGTTTGATGAGGAAAAAAAAAGATGAAAATGCATGCAATAGTCAGCGGAAGCCCACGATCTTCGACTTTTTCGAGTTGCTTATGAGAATTTCCTGCCCCCATTGAGTTCCTAAGATATGAAATCAAACCAGGCTAGTATCCCTTCTGGCCTTGATCCATGACCAGGTCAATGACCACATAGATGGGTGAGTAGTTGGTTGGAAAAGACCTGTTCCCGGGTCAGGAGTCTCCTCAGTAGACTTTTTTATTCAAGGGTTCATCCTCAGATGCTCAGGGTACCACATGCCCAAAAGAGGAATTAGGCCACACCTGCATGGACATGATTCTTGGAGATTAAAGTTCCACCAATTCCCGGTTCTAATGAAATGAGAGTGCATTCAGGCCCAGAGTGGTTCCTCAATTCGATTTGAAACGGGTTCAGCGATGGAATTTAAGGTAAAGAGGTCCTCAGAGGGAGGACAGTGTGGCCAACATGCAAGATCTGTGATCCAAATTGACAAATGGAGAAGTTTTGGAAATTTCCAATCCCAATTCCAAACTCAGAAGGCATCTTGGAGAGCTGGGTCACTCACAGGTCAAAGACCAGCAAGCCATGTTTCCTGAGGCCTTTGGCTCTGGGTGGCGTTTTTTCTCACAGGTAAGGGCGGGGGAAGAGGCCTAGCTTGAGCGCTTTGCGCCATGGATGTAATGCTAGTGCCATCTCGCGGAACGCTTTTCAATGCGTGTGCGCCATTCAGGCCTGTATACGAGTAGTGTGAGTGGTTGTGGAGGATGTCATGAGTTTCAAATGACTTGCAGGAGGCCTAGGCTGCCCTCTGGACCTCCCGGGCTTTTCCCATGGCCTGAGGGAGGACTGAATACTGGTGACTCCTCAGCATCAAACCTGTACTCTGAGGCCCAGAGCAGACCAGGAGCAACAGAAGGAACTTCCACATGAATTCCTGGGGCTGGGCCTTGGTGCCAAGCTCCCTGTACATGACCTGAGGGAATCTCTATAAGGGATAACAAAGGTGATTTTAAAAACTTTGTTTTGGTCCAGTTTCCTTGGTGAAAGACGCAACAAAGCTTTCTTTGATGTCACCAGGCTCTAGTGCTCTCAGCCATTCAGGGTCCGAGGGTAACCAAAAAAAGAAGACTTGTAGGTGGCACAGAGCAGCATCAGCATCTGTGTCCAAGCTCCAAGAACAGCATACAGGACCCAGGGTCAAAACACCACTTGGAAACCTGTTTTTTTCGAAGAGCTGGTTACGAGATACATTACCATGTATCCCCATTATCGTGAAGTGGGCCAAATCTATGCAATTGTTAACAACAGTAGAGGTGAAAATCTGTAGGACATTGAAGTTGGCACTGGTTTCTTTTCTTATCTTTCTTTTTTTTTATTTTCATGTCTATCTATGAGTTTCAATTTAATGTGTCGATGTGAAGTCACTTAGGACATTGCCCGTTGATTTTAATTAAAAAAATCAATAAAAAACGAAAACCACTAAAGAAATACGTGTGTGTGAAGGACATGAAAATAAAAAAAGTAAAGAAATCTGCTGGCTAAAAAATAGAGTTGTGTGAAAATATGTGGTCACATATTGTGTATAACACAGAAACGTGCATGAAAGTAGAAAACATGCATCGTGCATGGAGACGGTTTAGGGGTATAGGTTTCTTTCAATTCACAGGCAAATGTCATCCTTTTAGGTTTGATGAGGAAAAAAAAGATGAAAATGCATGCAATAGTCAGCGGAAGCCACATCTTCGACTTTTTCGAGTTGCTTATGAGAATTTCCTGCCCCCATTGAGTTCCTAAGATATGAAATCAAACCAGGCTAGTATCCCTTCTGGCCTTGATCCATGACCAGGTCAATGACCACATAGATGGGTGAGTAGTTGGTTGGAAAAGACCTGTTCCCGGGTCAGGAGTCTCCTCAGTAGACTTTTTTATTCAAGGGTTCATCCTCAGATGCTCAGGGTACCACATGCCCAAAAGAGGAATTAGGCCACACCTGCATGGACATGATTCTTGGAGATTAAAGTTCCACCAATTCCCGGTTCTAATGAAATGAGAGTGCATTCAGGCCCCAGAGTGGTTCCTCAATTCGATTTGCAACGGGTTCAGCGATGGAATTTAAGGTAAAGAGGTCCTCAGAGGGAGGACAGTGTGGCCAACATGCAAGATCCTGTGATCAAATTGACAAATGGAGAAGTTTTGGAAATTTCCAATCCCAATTCCAAACTCAGAAGGCATCTTGGAGAGCTGGGTCACTCACAGGTCAAAAGACCAGCAAGCCATGTTTCCTGAGGCCTTTGGCTCTGGGTGGCGTTTTTTTTCTCACAGGAAGGGCGGGGGAAGAGGCCTAGCTTGAGCGCTTTGCGCCATCGATGTAATGCTAGTGCCATCTCGCGGAAAACGCTTTTCAATGCGTGCGTGTGCGCCATTCAGGCCTGTATACGAGTAGCGTGAGTGGTTGTGGAGGATGTCATGAGTTTCAAATGACTTGCAGGAGGCCTAGGCTGCCCTCTGGACCTCCCGGGCTTTTCCATGGCCCTGAGGGAGGACTGAATACTGGTGACTCCTCAGCATCAAACCTGTACTCTGAGGCCCAGAGCAGACCAGGAGCAACAGAAGGAACTTCCACATGAATTCCTGGGGCTGGGCCTTGGTGCCAAGCTCCCTGTACATGACCTGAGGGAATCTCTATAAGGGATAACAAAGGTGATTTTAAAAACTTTGTTTTGGTCCAGTTTCCTTGGTGAAAGACGCAACAAAGCTTTCTTTGATGTCACCAGGCTCTAGTGCTCTCAGCCATTCAGGGTCGAGGGTAACCAAAAAAACAGAAGACTTGTAGGTGGCACAGAGCAGCATCAGCATCTGTGTCCAAGCTCCAAGAACAGCATACAGGACCCAGGGTCAAAACACCACTTGGAAACCTGTTTTTTTCGAAGAGCTGGTTACGAGATACATTACCATGTATCCCCATTATCGTGAAGTGGGCCAAATCTATGCAATTGTTAACAACAGTAGAGGTGAAAATCTGTAGGACATTGAAGTTGGCACTGGTTTCTTTTCTTATCTTTCTTTTTTTTTTTTTCATGTCTATCTATGAGTTTCAATTTAATGTGTCGATGTGAAGTCACTTAGGACATTGCCCGTTGATTTTAATTAAAAAAATCAATAAAAAAAAACGAAACACCACTAAAGAAATACGTGTGTGAAGGACCATGAAAATAAAAAAAGTAAGAAATCTGCTGGCTAAAAATAGAGTTGTGTGAAATATGTGGTCACATATTGTGTATAACACAGAAACGTGCATGAAAGTAGAAACATGCATCGTGCATATGGAGACCGGTTTAGGGGTATAGGTTTCTTTCAATTCACAGGCAAATGTCATCCTTTTAGGTTTTGATGAGGAAAAAAAGATGAAAATGCATGCAATAGTCAGCGGAAGCCCACGAATCTTCGACTTTTTCGAGTTGCTTATGAGAATTTCCTGCCCCCATTGAGTTCCTAAGATATGAAATCAAACCAGGCTAGTATCCCTTCTGGCCTTGATCCATGACCAGGTCAATGACCACATAGATG
Source organism: Tamias sibiricus (assembly GCA_025594165.1). NCBI lineage: Eukaryota > Metazoa > Chordata > Mammalia > Rodentia > Sciuridae > Tamias > Tamias sibiricus. Next base: position 141,912,133 of record CM046665.1, on the reverse strand, counting down.
GGTGAGTAGTTGGTTGGAAAAGACCTGTTCCCGGGTCAGGAGTCTCCTCAGTAGACTTTTTTATTCAAGGGTTCATCCTCAGATGCTCAGGGTACCACATGCCCAAAAGAGGAATTAGGCCACACCTGCATGGACATGATTCTTGGAGATTAAAGTTCCACCAATTCCCGGTTCTAATGAAATGAGAGTGCATTCAGGCCCCAGAGTGGTTCCTCAATTCGATTTGCAAGGGTTCAGCGATGGAATTAAAGGTAAAGAGGTCCTCAGAGGGAGGACAGTGTGGCCAACATGCAAGATCCTGTGATCCAAATTGACAAATGGAGAAGTTTTGGAAATTTCCAATCCCAATTCCAAACTCAGAAGGCATCTTGGAGAGCTGGGTCACTCACAGGTCAAAAGACCAGCAAGCCATGTTTCCTGAGGCCTTTGGCTCTGGGTGGCGTTTTTTTTTCTCACAGGAAGGGCGGGGGAAGAGGCCTAGCTTGAGCGCTTTGCGCCATCGATGTAATGCTAGTGCCATCTCGCGGAAGGCTTTTCAATGCGTGTGCGCCATTCAGGCCTGTATACGAGTAGTGTGAGTGGTTGTGGAGGATGTCATGAGTTTCAAATGACTTGCAGGAGGCCTAGGCTGCCCTCTGGACCTCCCGGGCTTTTCCCATGGCCCTGAGGGAGGACTGAATACTGGTGACTCCTCAGCATCAAACCTGTACTCTGAGGCCCAGAGCAGACCAGGAGCAACAGAAGGAACTTCCACATGAAATCCTGGGGCTGGGCCTTGGTGCCAAGCTCCCTGTACATGACCTGAGGGAATCTCTATAAGGGATAACAAAGGTGATTTTAAAAACTTTGTTTTGGTCCAGTTTCCTTGGTGAAAGACGCAACAAAGCTTTCTTTGATGTCACCAGGCTCTAGTGCTCTCAGCCATTCAGGGTCCGAGGGTAACCAAAAAACAGAAGACTTGTAGGTGGCACAGAGCAGCATCAGCATCTGTGTCCAAGCTCCAAGAACAGCATACAGGACCCAGGGTCAAAACACCACTTGGAAACCTGTTTTTTTTCGAAGAGCTGGTTACGAGATACATTACCATGTATCCCCATTATCGTGAAGTGGGCCAAATCTATGCAATTGTTAACAACAGTAGAGGTGAGAAAATCTGTAGGACATTGAAGTTGGCACTGGTTTCTTTTCTTATCTTTCTTTTTTTTTTTTTTTATTTGCATGTCTATCTATGAGTTTCCAATTTAATGTGTCGATGTGAAGTCACTTAGGACATTGCCCGTTGATTTTAATTAAAAAAATCAATAAAAAACGAAAAAAAACCACACTAAAGAAATACGTGTGTGAAGGACCATGAAAATAAAAAAAGTAAGAAATCTGCTGGCTAAAAATAGAGTTGTGTGAAATATGTGGTCACATATTGTGTATAACACAGAAAACGTGCATGAAAGTAGAAACATGCATCGTGCATGGAGACCGGTTTTTAGGGTATAGGTTTCTTTCAATTCACAGGCAAATGTCATCCTTTTAGGTTTGATGAGGAAAAAAAAGATGAAAATGCATGCAATAGTCAGCGGAAGCCCACAATCTTCGACTTTTTCGAGTTGCTTATGAGAATTTCCTGCCCCCATTGAGTTCCTAAGATATGAAATCAAACCAGGCTAGTATCCCTTCTGGCCTTGATCCATGACCAGGTCAATGACCACATAGATGGGTGAGTAGTTGGTTGGAAAAGACCTGTTCCCGGGTCAGGAGTCTCTCAGTAGACTTTTTTATTCAAGGGTTCATCCTCAGATGCTCAGGGTACCACATGCCCAAAAGAGGAATTAGGCCACACCTGCATGGACATGATTCTTGGAGATTAAAGTTCCACCAATTCCGGTTCTAATGAATGAGAGTGCATTCAGGCCCCAGAGTGGTTCCTCAATTCGATTTGCAACGGGTTCAGCGATGGAATTTAAGGTAAAAGAGGTCCTCAGAGGGAGGACAGTGTGGCCAACATGCAAGATCCTGTGATCCAAATTGACAAATGGAGAAGTTTTGGAAATTTCCAATCCCAATTCCAAACTCAGAAGGCATCTTGGAGAGCTGGGTCACTCACAGGTCAAAAGACCAGCAAGCCATGTTTCCTGAGGCCTTTGGTTGGGTGGCGTTTTTTTTCTCACAGGAAGGGCGGGGGAAGAGGCCTAGCTTGAGCGCTTTGCGCCATCGATGTAATGCTAGTGCCATCTCGCGGAAGGCTTTTCAATGCGTGTGCGCCATTCAGGCCTGTATACGAGTAGTGTGAGTGGTTGTGGAGGATGTCATGAGTTTCAAATGACTTGCAGGAGGCCTAGGCTGCCCTCTGGACCTCCCGGGCTTTTCCCATGGCCCTGAGGGAGGACTGAATACTGGTGACTCCTCAGCATCAAACCTGTACTCTGAGGCCCAGAGCAGACCAGGAGCAACAGAAGGAACTTCCACATGAATTCCTGGGGCTGGGCCTTGGTGCCAAGCTCCCTGTACATGACCTGAGGGAATCTCTATAAGGGATAACAAAGGTGATTTTAAAAAACTTTGTTTTGGTCCAGTTTCCTTGGTGAAAGACGCAACAAAGCTTTCTTTGATGTCACCAGGCTCTAGTGCTCTCAGCCATTCAGGGTCCGAGGGTAACAAAAAAACAGAAGACTTGTAGGTGGCACAGAGCAGCATCAGCATCTGTGTCCAAGCTCCAAGAACAGCATACAGGACCCAGGGTCAAAACACCACTTGGAAACCTGTTTTTTTCGAAGAGCTGGTTACGAGATACATTACCATGTATCCCCATTATCGTGAAGTGGGCCAAATCTATGCAATTGTTAACAACAGTAGAGGTGAAAATCTGTAGGACATTGAAGTTGGCACTGGTTTCTTTTCTTATCTTTCTTTTTTTTTTTTTCATGTCTATCTATGAGTTTCAATTTAATGTGTCGATGTGAAGTCACTTAGGACATTGCCCGTTGATTTTAATTTAAAAAATCAATAAAAAACGAAAACACCACTAAAGAAATACGTGTGTGAAGGACATGAAAATAAAAAAGTAAAGAAATCTGCTGGCTAAAAATAGAGTTGTGTGAAATATGTGGTCACATATTTGTGTATAACACAGAAACGTGCATGAAAGTAGAAACATGCATCGTGCATGGAGACCGGTTTAGGGGTATAGGTTTCTTTCAATTCACAGGCAAATGTCATCCTTTTAGGTTTGATGAGGAAAAAAAGATGAAAATGCATGCAATAGTCAGCGGAAGCCCACAATCTTCGACTTTTTCGAGTTGCTTATGAGAATTTCCTGCCCCCATTGAGTTCCTAAGATATGAAATCAAACCAGGCTAGTATCCCTTCTGGCCTTGATCCATGACCAGGTCAATGACCACATAGATGGGTGAGTAGTTGGTTGGAAAAGACCTGTTCCCGGGTCAGGAGTCTCCTCAGTAGACTTTTTTATTCAAGGGTTCATCCTCAGATGCTCAGGGTACCACATGCCCAAAAGAGGAATTAGGCCACACCTGCATGGACATGATTCTTGGAGATTAAAGTTCCACCAATTCCCGGTTCTAATGAAATGAGAGTGCATTCAGGCCCCAGAGTGGTTCCTCAATTCGATTTGCAAACGGGTTCAGCGATGGAATTTAAGGTAAAGAGGTCCTCAGAGGGAGGACAGTGTGGCCAACATGCAAGATCCTGTGATCCAAATTGACAAATGGAGAAGTTTTGGAAATTTCCAATCCCAATTCCAAACTCAGAAGGCATCTTGGAGAGCTGGGTCACTCACAGGTCAAAAGACCAGCAAGCCATGTTTCCTGAGGCCTTTGGCTCTGGGTGGCGTTTTTTTTCTCACAGGAAGGGCGGGGGAAGAGGCCTAGCTTGAGCGCTTTGCGCCATCGATGTAATGCTAGTGCCATCTCGCGGAAGGCTTTTCAATGCGTGTGCGCCATTCAGGCCTGTATACGAGTAGCGTGAGTGGTTGTGGAGGATGTCATGAGTTTCAAATGACTTGCAGGAGGCCTAGGCTGCCCTCTGGACCTCCCGGGCTTTTCCCATGGCCCTGAGGGAGGACTGAATACTGGTGACTCCTCAGCATCAAACCTGTACTCTGAGGCCCAGAGCAGACCAGGAGCAACAGAAGGAACTTCCACATGAATTCCTGGGGCTGGGCCTTGGTGCCAAGCTCCCTGTACATGACCTGAGGGAATCTCTATAAGGGATAACAAAGGTGATTTTAAAAAACTTTGTTTTGGTCCAGTTTCCTTGGTGAAAGACGCAACAAAGCTTTCTTTGATGTCACCAGGCTCTAGTGCTCTCAGCATTCAGGGTCCGAGGGTAACCAAAAAACAGAAGACTTGTAGGTGGCACAGAGCAGCATCAGCATCTGTGTCCAAGCTCCAAGAACAGCATACAGGACCCAGGGTCAAAAACACCACTTGGAAACCTGTTTTTTTCGAAGAGCTGGTTACGAGATACATTACCATGTATCCCCATTATCGTGAAGTGGGCCAAATCTATGCAATTGTTAACAACAGTAGAGGTGAAAATCTGTAGGACATTGAAGTTGGCACTGGTTTCTTTTCTTATCTTTCTTTTTTTTTTAATTTTCATGTCTATCTATGAGTTTCAATTTAATGTGTCGATGTGAAGTCACTTAGGACATTGCCCGTTGATTTTAATTTAAAAAAATCAATAAAAAACGAAAAACACCACTAAAGAAATACGTGTGTGAAGGACATGAAAATAAAAAAGTAAAGAAATCTGCTGGCTAAAAATAGAGTTGTGTGAAATATGTGGTCACATATTGTGTATAACACAGAAAACGTGCATGAAAGTAGAAACATGCATCGTGCATGGAGACCGGTTTAGGGGTATAGGTTTCTTTCAATTCACAGGCAAATGTCATCCTTTTAGGTTTGATGAGGAAAAAAAGATGAAAATGCATGCAATAGTCAGCGGAAGCCACAAATCTTCGACTTTTTCGAGTTGCTTATGAGAATTTCCTGCCCCCATTGAGTTCCTAAGATATGAAATCAAACCAGGCTAGTATCCCTTCTGGCTTGATCCATGACCAGGTCAATGACCACATAGATGGGTGAGTAGTTGGTTGGAAAAGACCTGTTCCCGGGTCAGGAGTCTCCTCAGTAGACTTTTTTATATTCAAGGGTTTCATCCTCAGATGCTCAGGGTACCACATGCCCAAAAGAGGAATTAGGCCACACCTGCATGGACATGATTCTTGGAGATTAAAGTTCCACCAATTCCCGGTTCTAATGAAATGAGAGTGCATTCAGGCCCCAGAGTGGTTCCTCAATTCGATTTGCAAACGGGTTTTCAGCGATGGAATTTAAGGTGAAAGAGGTCCTCAGAGGGAGGACAGTGTGGCCAACATGCAAGATCCTGTGATCCAAATTGACAAATGGAGAAGTTTTGGAAATTTCCAATCCCAATTCCAAACTCAGAAGGCATCTTGGAGAGCTGGGTCACTCACAGGTCAAAAAGACCAGCAAGCCCTGTTTCCTGAGGCCCTTTGGCTCTGGGTGGCGTTTTTTTTTGTAGTCTCACAGGAAGGGCGGGGGGGGAAGAGGCCTAGCTTGAGCGCTTTGCGCCATCGATGTAATGCTAGTGCCATCTCGCGGAAGCTTTTCAATGCGTGTGCGCCATTCAGGCCTGTATATACGAGTAGCGTGAGTGAAGGTCTGTGGTTGTGGAGGATGTCATGAGTTTCAAATGACTTGCAGGAGGCCTAGGCTGCCCTCTGGACCTCCCGGGCTTTTCCCATGGCCCTGAGGGAGGACTGATGATACTGGTGACTCCTCAGCATCAAACCTGTACTCTGAGGCCAGAGAGACCAGGAGCAACAGAAGGAACTTCCACATGAATTCTGGGGCTGGGCCTTGGTGCCAAGCTCCCTGTACATGACCTGAGGGAATCTCTATAAGGGATAACAAAGGTGATTTTAAAAACTTTGTTTTTGGTCCAGTTTCCTTGGTGAAAAAGAAGACGCAACAAAGCTTTCTTTGATGTCACAGGCTCTAGTGCTCTCAGCCATTCAGGGTCCGAGGGTAACCAAAAAACAGAAGACTTGTAGGTGGCACAGAGCAGCATCAGCATCTGTGTCCAAGCTCCAAGAACAGCATACAGGACCCAGGGTCAAAACACCAAGACTTGGAAACCTGTTTTTTCGAAGAGCTGGTTACGAGATACATTACCATGTTATCCCCATTATCGTGAAGTGGGCCAAATCTATGCAATTGTTAAAAAAAAGGGAGTAATAGTCAACGGTAGAGGTGAGAAATCTGTAGGACATTGAAGTTGGCACAATAAGGTTTACTTTTCTTATCTTTCTAACTTTTTTTTTATTTTCATGTTTATTCTATCTATGAGTTTCAAATTTAAGATGTGTCGATGTGAAATTGTCACTTAGGACATTGCCGTTGATTTTAATTTAAAAACGTGTCAGAAAAAAGGAAATAAAAAAAACGAAAAACCACCACTAAAGAAATACGTGTGTGAAGGACAATGAAAATAAAAAAGTAAAGAAATCTGCTGGCTAAAAATAGAGTTGTGTGAAATATGTGGTCACATATTGTGTATAACACAGAAAACGTGCATGAAAGTAGAAACATGCATCGTGCATGGAGACCGTTTTAGGGGTATAGGTTTCTTTCAATTCACAGGCAAATGTCATCCTTTTAGGTTTGATGAGGAAAAAAAAAGATGAAAATGCATGCAATAGTCAGCGGAAGCCCACAATCTTCGACTTTTTCGAGTTGCTTATGAGAATTTCCTGCCCCCATTGAGTTCCTAAGATATGAAATCAAAACCAGGCTAGTATCCCTTCTGGCCTTGATCCATGACCAGGTCAATGACCACATAGATGGGTGAGTAGTTGGTTGGAAAAGACCTGTTCCGGGTCAGGAGTCTCCTCAGTAGACTTTTTTATTCAAGGGTTCATCCTCAGATGCTCAGGGTACCACATGCCCAAAAGAGGAATTAGGCCCACCTGCATGGACATGATTCTTGGAGATTAAAGTTCCACCAATTCCCGGTTCTAATGAAATGAGAGTGCATTCAGGCCCCAGAGTGGTTCCTCAATTCGATTTGCAACGGGTTCAGCGATGGAATTTAAGGTAAAGAGGTCCTCAGAGGGAGGACAGTGTGGCCAACATGCAAGATCCTGTGATCCAAATTGACAAATGGAGAAGTTTTGGAAATTTCCAATCCCAATTCCAAACTCAGAAGGCATCTTGGAGAGCTGGGTCACTCACAGGTCAAAAGACCAGCAAGCCATGTTTCCTGAGGCCTTTGGCTCTGGGTGGCGTTTTTTTCTCACAGGAAGGGCGGGGGAAGAGGCCTAGCTTGAGCGCTTTGCGCCATCGATGTAATGCTAGTGCCATCTCGCGGAAGGCTTTTTCAATGCGTGTGCGCCATTCAGGCCTGGTATACGAGTAGCGTGAGTGGTTGTGGAGGATGTCATGAGTTTCAAATGACTTGCAGGAGGCCTAGGCTGCCCTCTGGGACCTCCGGGCTTTTCCCATGGCCTGAGGGAGGACTGAATACTGGTGACTCCTCAGCATCAAACCTGTACTCTGAGGCCCAGAGCAGACCAGGAGCAACAGAAGGAACTTCCACATGAATTCCTGGGGCTGGGCCTTGGTGCCAAGCTCCCTGTACATGACCTGAGGGAATATCTCTATAAGGGATAACAAAGGTGATTTTAAAAACTTTGTTTTGGTCCAGTTTCCTTGGTGAAAGACGCAACAAAGCTTTCTTTGATGTCACCAGGCTCTAGTGCTCTCAGCATTCAGGGTCCGAGGGTAACAAAAAACAGAAGACTTGTAGGTGGCACAGAGCAGCATCAGCATCTGTGTCCAAGCTCCAAGAACAGCATACAGGACCCAGGGTCAAAACACCACTTGGAAACCTGTTTTTTTCGAAGAGCTGGTTACGAGATACATTACCATGTATCCCATTATCGTGAAGTGGGCCAAATCTATGCAATTGTTAACAACAGTAGAGGTGAAAATCTGTAGGACATTGAAGTTGGCACTGGTTTCTTTTCTTATCTTTCTTTTTTTTTATTTTCATGTCTATCTATGAGTTTCAATTTAAATGTGTCGATGTGAAGTCACTTAGGACATTGCCCGTTGATTTTAATTAAAAAAAAATCAATAAAAAACGAAAAAACACCACTAAAGAAATACGTGTGTGAAGGACAATGAAAATAAAAAAAGTAAAGAAATCTGCTGGCTAAAAATAGAGTTGTGTGAAATATGTGGTCACATATTGTGTATAACACAGAAACGTGCATGAAAGTAGAAACATGCATCGTGCATGGAGACCGGTTTAGGGGTATAGGTTTCTTTCAATTCACAGGCAAATGTCATCCTTTTAGGTTTGATGAGGAAAAAAAGATGAAAAATGCATGCAATAGTCAGCGGAAGCCCACAATCTTCGACTTTTTCGAGTTGCTTATGAGAATTTCCTGCCCCCATTGAGTTCCTAAGATATGAAATCAAACCAGGCTAGTATCCCTTCTGGCCTTGATCCATGACCAGGTCAATGACCACATAGATGGGTGAGTAGTTGGTTGGAAAAGACCTGTTCCGGGTCAGGGAGTCTCCTCAGTAGACTTTTTTATTCAAGGGTTCATCCTCAGATGCTCAGGGTACCACATGCCCAAAAGAGGAATTAGGCCACACCTGCATGGACATGATTCTTGGAGATTAAAGTTCCACCAAATTCCCGGTTCTAATGAAATGAGAGTGCATTCAGGCCCCAGAGTGGTTCCTCAATTCGATTTGCAACGGGTTCAGCGATGGAATTTAAGGTAAGAGGTCCTCAGAGGGGAGGACAGTGTGGCCAACATGCAAGATCCTGTGATCCAATTGACAAATGGAGAAGTTTTGGAAATTTCCAATCCAATTCCAAACTCAGAAGGCATCTTGGAGAGCTGGGTCACTCAAGGTCAAAAGACCAGCAAGCCATGTTTCCTGAGGCCTTTGGCTCTGGGTGGCGTTTTTTTTCTCACAGGAAGGGCGGGGGAAGAGGCCTAGCTTGAGCGCTTTGCGCCATCGATGTAATGCTAGTGCCATCTCGCGGAAGGCTTTTCAATGCGTGTGCGCCATTCAGGCCTGTATACGAGTTAGCGTGAGTGGTTGTGGAGGATGTCATGAGTTTCAAATGACTTGCAGGAGGCCTAGGCTGCCCTCTGGACCTCCCGGGCTTTTCCCATGGCCTGAGGGAGGACTGAATACTGGTGACTCCTCAGCATCAAACCTGTACTCTGAGGCCCAGAGCAGACCAGGAGCAACAGAAGGAACTTCCACATGAATTCCTGGGGCTGGGCCTTGGTGCCAAGCTCCCTGTACATGACCTGAGGGAATCTCTATAAGGGATAACAAAGGTGATTTTTAAAAACTTTGTTTTGGTCCAGTTTCCTTGGTGAAAGACGCAACAAAGCTTTCTTTGATGTCACCAGGCTCTAGTGCTCTCAGCCATTCAGGGTCCGAGGGTAACCAAAAAACAGAAGACTTGTAGGTGGCACAGAGCAGCATCAGCATCTGTGTCCAAGCTCCAAGAACAGCATACAGGACCCAGGGTCAAAACACCACTTGGAAACCTGTTTTTTTCGAAGAGCTGGTTACGAGATACATTACCATGTATCCCCATTATCGTGAAGTGGGCCAAATCTATGCAATTGTTAACAACAGTAGAGGTGAAAATCTGTAGGGACATTGAAGTTGGCACTGGTTTCTTTTCTTATCTTTCTTTTTTTTTTTATTTTCATGTCTATCTATGAGTTTCAATTTAATGTGTCGATGTGAAGTCACTTAGGACATTGCCCTCGTTGATTTTAATTAAAAAAATCAATAAAAAAACGAAACGCACCACTAAAAGAAATACGTGTGTGAAGGACAATGAAAATAAAAAAGTAAAGAAATCTGCTGGCTAAAATAGAGTTGTGTGAAATATGTGGTCACATATTGTGTATAACACAGAAACGTGCATGAAAGTAGAAACATGCATACGTGCATGGAGACCGGTTTAGGGGTATAGGTTTCTTTCAATTCACAGGCAAATGTCATCCTTTTAGGTTTGATGAGGAAAAAAAAAGATGAAAAATGCATGCAATAGTCAGCGGAAGCCCACGATCTTCGACTTTTTCGAGTTGCTTATGAGAATTTCCTGCCCCCATTGAGTTCCTAAGATATGAAAATCAAACCAGGCTAGTATCCCTTTCTGGCCTTGATCCATGACCAGGTCAATGACCACATAGATGGGTGAGTAGTTGGTTGGAAAAAGACCTGTTCCCGGGTCAGGAGTCTCCTCAGTAGACTTTTTTATTCAAGGGTTCATCCTCAGATGCTCAGGGTACACATGCCCAAAAGAGGAATTAGGCCACACCTGCGTATGGACATGATTCTTGGAGATTAAAGTTCCACCAATTCCCGGTTCTAATGAAATGAGAGTGCATTCAGGCCCCAGAGTGGTTCCTCTAATTCGATTTGCAACGGGTTCAGCGATGGAATTTAAGGTAAAGAGGTCCTCAGAGGGAGGACAGTGTGGCCAACATGCAAGATCCTGTGATCCAAAATTGACAAATGGAGAAGTTTTGGAAATTTTCCAATCCCAATTCCAAACTCAGAAGGCATCTTGGAGAGCTGGGTCACTCACAGGTCAAAAGACCAGCAAGCCATGTTTCCTGAGGCCTTTGGCTCTGGGTGGCGTTTTTTTTCTCACAGGAAGGGCGGGGGAAGAGGCCTAGCTTGAGCGCTTTGCGCCATCGATGTAATGCTAGTGCCATCTCGCGGAAGGCTTTTCAATGCGTGTGCGCCATTCAGGCCTGTATACGAGTAGCGTGAGTGGTTGTGGAGGGATGTCATGAGTTTCAAATGACTTCTTGCAGGAGGCCTAGGCTGCCCTCTGGACCTCCCGGCTTTTCCCATGGCTCCCTGAGGGAGGACTGAATACTGGTGACTCCTCAGCATCAAACCTGTACTCTGAGGCCCAGAGCAGACCAGGAGCAACAGAAGGAACTTCCACATGAATTCCTGGGGCTGGGCCTTGGTGCCAAGCTCCCTGTACATGACCTGATGGAATCTCTATAAGGGATAACAAAGGTGATTTTAAAAAACTTTGTTTTGGTCCAGTTTCCTTGGTGAAAGACGCAACAAAGCTTTCTTTGATGTCACCAGGCTCTAGTGCTTCAGCCATTCAGGGTCCGAGGGTAACCAAAAAAACAGAAGACTTGTAGGTGGCACAGAGCAGCATCAGCATCTGTGTCCAAGCTCAAGAACAGCATACAGGACCCAGGGTCCAAAAACACCACTTGGAAACCTGTTTTTTTCGAGAGAGCTGGTTACGAGATACATTACCACGTATCCCCATTATCGTGAAGTGGGCCAAATCTATGCAATTGTTAACAACAGTAGAGGGTGAAAATCTGTAGGACATTGAAGTTGGCACTGGTTTCTTTTCTTATCTTTCTTTTTTTTTTTTTTTTCATGTCTATCTATGAGTTTCCATTTAAATGTGTCGATGTGAAGTCACTTAGGACATTGCCCGTGATTTTAATTATAAAAAATCAATAAAAAAGAACCACCACTAAAGAAATACGTGTGTGAAGGACCATGAAAATAAAAAAGTAAAGAAATCTGCTGGCTAAAAATAGAGTTGTGTGAAATATGTGGTCACATATTGTGTATAACACAGAAACACGTGCATGAAAGTAGAAACATGCATCGTGCATGGAGACCCGGTTTTAGGGGTATAGGTTTCTTTCAATTCACAGGCAAATGTCATCCTTTTAGGTTTGATGCATGGGAAAAAAAAGATGAAAAATGCATGCAATAGTCAGCGGAAAGCCCACGATCTTCGACTTTTTTCGAGTTGCTTATGAGAATTTCCTGCCCCCATTGAGTTCCTAAGATATGAAATCAAACCAGGTAGTATCCCTTCTGGCCTTGATCCATGACCAGGTCAATGACCACACATAGATGGGTGAGTAGTTGGTTGGAAAAGACCTGTTCCCGGGTCAGGAGTCTCCTCAGTAGACTTTTTTATTCAAGGGTTCATCCTCAGATGCTCAGGGTACCACATGCCAAAAGAGGAATTAGGCCACACTGCATGGACATGATTCTTGGAGATTAAAGTTCCACCCCATTCCCCCGGTTTCTAATGAAAATGAGAGTGCATTCAGGCCCAGAGTGGTTCCTCAATTCGATTTGCAACGGGTTCAGCGATGGAATTTAAGGTAAAGAGGTCCTCAGAGGGAGGACAGTGTGGCCAACATGCAAGATCCTGTGATCCAAATTGACAAATGGAGAAGTTTTGGAAATTTCCAATCCCAATTCCAAACTCAGAAGGCATCTTGGAGAGCTGGGTCACTCACAGGTCAAAAGACCAGCAAGCCATGTTTCCTGAGGCCTTTGGCTCACTGGGTGGCGTTTTTTTTTCTCACAGGAAGGGCGGGGGAAGAGGCCTAGCTTGAGCGCTTTGCGCCATGCGATGTAATGCTAGTGCCATCTCGGGGAAGGCTTTTCAATGCGTGGTGCGCCATTCAGGCCTGTATACGAGTAGTTGTGAGTGGTTGGTGGGAGGATGTCATGAGTTTCAAATGACTTGCAGGAGGCCTAGGCTGCCCTCTGGACCTCCGGGCTTTTCCCATGGCCTGAGGGAGGAGACTGAATACTGGTGACTCCTCAGCATCAAACCTGTACTCTGAGGCCCAGAGCAGACCAGGAGCAACAGAAGGAAAACTTCCACCATGAATTCCTGGGGCTGGGCCTTGGTGCCAAGCTCCCTGTACATGACCTGAGGGAATCTCTATAAGGGATAACAAAGGTGATTTTAAAAACTTTGTTTTGGTCAGTTTCCTTGGTGAAAGACGCAACAAAGCTTTTCTTTGATGTCACCAGGCTCTAGTGCTCTCAGCCATTCAGGGTCCGAGGGTAACCAAAAAACAGATGACTTGTAGGTGGCACAGAGCAGCATCAGCATCTGTGTCCAAGCTCCAAGAACAGCATACAGGACCCAGGGTCAAACCACCACTTGGAAACCTGTTTTTTTTTTTCGAAGAGCTGGTTACGAGATACATTTACCATGTATCCCCATTATCGTGAAGTGGTGGCCAAATCTATGCAATTGTTAACAAACAGTAGAGGTGAAAATCTGTAGGACATTGAAGTTGGCACTGGTTTCTTTTCTTATCTTTCTTTTTTTTTATTTTCATGTCTATCTATGAGTTTCAATTTTAATGTGTCGATGTGAAGTTCACTTAGGACATTGCCCGTTGATTTTAATTTAAAAAAATCAATAACAAAACGAAAACCACCACTAAAGAAATAACGTGTGTGAAGGACCATGAAAATAAAAAAGTAAAGAAAAATCTGCTGGCTAAAAATAGAGTTGTGTGAATTATGTGGTCACATATTGTGTATAACACAGAAACGTGCATGAAAGTAGAAACCCATGCACGCTGTGCATGGAGGACCGGTTTAGGGGTATAGGTTTCTTTCAATTCACAGGCACAATGTCATCCTTTTAGGTTTGATGAGGGGACAAAAAAGATGAAAATGCATGCAATAGTCAGCCGGAAGCCCACAATCTTCGACTTTTTTCGAGTTGCTTATGAGAATTTCCTGCCCCCATTGAGTTCCTAAGATATGAAATCAAACCAGGCTAGTATCCCTTCTGGCCTTGATCCATGACAGGTCAATGACCACATAGATGGGTGAGTAGTTGGTTGGAAAAGACCTGTTCCGGGTCAGGAGGTCTCCTCAGTAGACTTTTTTATTCAAGGGTTCATCCTCAGATGCTCAGGGTACCCACATGCCAAAAGAGGAATTAGGCCACACCTGCTATGGACATGATTCTTGGAGATTAAAGTTCCCACCAATTCCTGGTTCTAATGAAGTGAGAGTGCATTCAGGCCCAGAGTGGTTCCTCAATTCGAATTTGCAACGGGTTCAGCGATTGGAATTTAAGGTAAAGAGGTCCTCAGCGGGAGGAGCCAGAGTGGCCAACATGCAAGATCCTGTGATCCAAATTGACCAAATGGTAAGAAGTTTTGGAAATTTCCAATCCCAATTCCAACCTCAGAAAGGCATCTTGGAGAGATGGGTCACTCACAGGTCAAAAGGGACCAGCCAAGCCATGTTTCCTGGGAGGCCTTTGTGGATTTAATGTAGGTTTGGCGTTTTTTTCTCACAGGAAGGGGAGGGGGAAGAGGCCTAGCTTGAGCGCTTTGCGCCAGCGAAGTAATGTTATTTATAGTGCCATCTCGCACGGAAAGGCTTTTTCAATGCGTGTGCGCCATTCAGTGCCTAGTATACGACAGTAGCTGTGAGTGGTTGTGGAGGATGTCACTGAGTTTCAAATGACTTGCAGGAGGCCTAGGCTGCACCTCTGGACCTCCCGGGCTTTTCCATGGCCTTGAGGGAGGATGAATACTTGGTGACTCCTCAGCATCAAACCTGTTACTCTGAGGCCCAGAAGCAGACCAGGAGCAACAGAAGGAACTTCCACATGAATTCCTGGGGAGGGTTTCGTTTAGGGCTGGGCCTTGGTGCCATGCTCCCTGTACATGACTGAGGGAATCTCTATAAGGGATAACAAAGGTTGATTTTAAAAACTTTGTTTTGGTCCAGTTTCCTTGGTGAAAGACGCACAAAGCTTTCTTTGACACCAGGCTCTAGTGCTTCAGCCATTCAGGGTCCGTGGGTAAGCTTTAGGTGGCCACAGAGCTTTGATCCAATAACAGTCAGGACCAGGCTGTTGATCAAGACGCAAAGAAAAGACCACCAACTCCAGTGGTTATTTTTTAAAGCTCTCAGCGGCCATGCCCCTACAAACGGGGCTTGGGTCAGCGCCGCTCTCCGAGGACAAAGGTAACCCAAAAACAGAAGAACTTACAGGTAGGTGGACACTGAGCAGCATTGCAGCACATCAAAGTCTTATGTGTCCAAGACAGCCCGGCTCGAGCTCAAGAACCAGCATACTCAAGGACCCATAGGGTGGGCTTTTCAAAACTGGAGGCCTCCCAGTCTTAAGATGGAAGGCTGGGTTTACATACACCACTGTTTTTTTTTCGATAGAGCTGGTTACGAGATACATTACCATGTATCCCCATTTTCGTGAAGTGGGCCTAAATCTATGCAATTGTTAACTACAGTAGAGGTGAAAATATGTAGGGTCATATGAAGCTGGCACTGGTTTCTCTTTTCTATCTTTCTTTTTTTTGTAGTCTCATGTATATCTATGCGTTTCAATTTAACTGTGCTCGATTGTGAAGGCACTTAGGATCATTTGCACGTCATTGATTACTGTAAATTAGAAATAATCAATAGAATAACGAAAGATCACCCACTACAGAAAAATCACGGGAGTGTGAAGGGACAATGAAATAAAAAAAAAGTAAAGAAATCTGCTGGCTAAAAAATAGAGTAGGGTGAAATTATGTGGTGGGTGTGTGTTCACATACTTTTGTATATACACAGAAAACAGTGCATGAATGTCGAAACTTGCGATGGTGCGATGGAGATCGGGGGTTTTCGGGTATAGTATGAGGGTTTTTTCTTTTTTTGTCTCTTTCAAAGTCACTGGCAAATGTACATCCTTATTAGGGTTTGGACTGGGTAGAAAATAAAGATGAAAAAGCATTGAAATACGTCAGCAGGCAAGGCCACGACGTGCTTCAGACTCTTTTAGAGTTGCTTCTATGAGAATTTCCTGCCCCCACTTTGAGTTCCTAAGATATGAAATCAAACCAGGCTAGGATCCCATTCTGTCCTTGCATCCTATGGGAACCAGGTCAATGACAACTTACGATGGTGTGGAGTAGTTGGTTGGGGAATACACCTGTTCACGGGTCCTGGGAGTCTCCTCAGTAGTCTTAATTAATACAAGGGTTTCAATCATTCCAAGATTGCTCAGAGGATCTACCACATGCCCAAAAGCGGACTACTAGGCCAACACTTATCGCTTATGGACATGATTCTTGGAAGAGTAAAGTTCCACCAATTCACGGTTCTAATGGAAATGGAGAGAGCATTCAGGACTCCAGCAGTTGATTCCTCAATTCGATTTTGCAAACGGCGTTCAGCGAAGGAAATTTGAGGTAAAGAGGTCCTCCAGGAGGGGAGGGACAAGTGGTGACCAACATGCCAAGAATCATGTGATACTAATTGGACAAATCGGAGACGTTATGAAGAGTTTTGGACAAATGTCCAATCCCCCATTCCAAACTCAGAAGGCCGTATTGGAGTGCTGAGGTCAAACACAGGTCAAAAAGTCGAGGCGAAGCCATGCGTTTCCTGAATGGGCCTATGGGCTCTGTGTTGGCGTTTTATTCTCAACAGGAAGGTCGGGGCGTAAGCACGGCCCTTGCGTTGAGCTGTTTTGCGCCATCGACTGTTATTGCTTTGTGCCAATCTCGTCGAGGAACGGCTTTTCAATGCTGTCTTTGTGCGACATCTCCAAGCGGCCTACTATCATGAGTAGCGTGAGTAGGTTGTGGAGAGATGTCATGAGATTCCAAAATTGACTTGACAGGGAGGCCTAGGATGCTCCTATGGGACCTCCCGGGCTTTTCCCATGGCCCTGTGGGCGGAACTGAAATACTGGTGACTCCTCAGCATCAAACCTGTACTCTGAGGGCCCAGACGCTAGGCCAGGAGCAACAGAAGGAAACTTCCACAAGAATCCTTTCTGGGGTCTGGGCACTTGCGTGCCAAAGCTCCTTGTACATGGACCTGAGGGAATCTCAAATAAAGGGATAACAAAAGGTGAATTTTAAAAACTTTGCTTTGGACCAGTTTCCTTGGTGGAAAGACGCAACAAGCATTACTTTGTTGTCACCAGGCTCTAGTGCTCTCAGGCCATTTCCGGGTCGAGAGGTAATCCGAAAATAAAGAAAAGGACCTTGTACGGTGGCCACTCAGAGACAGGCAATCTGCATCTGTGTCCAACGCTACAAGAACTGCATAACCAGGGACCCAGGGTTCATAAAACACCACTTGGCAAACTGGAATATTTTTTGATGAGCTGGTTATGAGGTTTACATTACCATGATATCCCCATTATCGTAGAAGTGGGTCCAAATCGATGCAATTGGTAAACACACTGTAGAGCGTCGAAAAACTGTAGGACATTGACAGTGTGCACTGGTTTATTTTATTATCTTTCTTATTTAAATTTCATGTCTACTCTATGAGTTATCCCCCAAATTTAATGAGTCGATGTGAGGTCACTTAGGACATTGCCCGTTGATTTTTAATTAAAATATTCAATACATATAAAACGAAAAAAACCACTAAATGAATTACGTGTGTGTATAGCGACATTGAAAATAAACACAAAGTAAAGAAAATTATGATGGCTAACAAAAGAGTAGTGAGATATTTGCTTGTCACAATATTGTGTATTAACACACGAAAACGTGCATGAAGGTTGAAACACATGCAACGTTGGCATGGATGGACCGGTTTTAGGGGTATAGGTATCTTTCAATTCACAGGCTAAAAGTCTATCCTTTAAGGTTTTAAGAGAGAAATAAAAGATGAATAAATGCCATGCAATAGTCAGCGGGAAGCCCTGAATCCTGTCGATATGTCCGAGTTGCTTATGAGAATTTCCTGCCCCTTGAGTAACTAAGGTTAATGAAATCAAACCAGGCTATTTTCCCATTCTGGACATTGTTCATGAACCAAGGTCAATGACAACATAGCTGGGTGCTTATTTGTGGAGGAAAAGGGACACTGTGGGTTCCGGGCGTCAAGGTGTATACTCAGTAGACTTTTTTATTCAAGGGTTCGTCTTATCCTCAGATGCTCAGGGTACAACAAGACCCAAAAGGGCATTACGGAAACACCTGATATGGACAAGGATTCTTGGAGATTAAAGTTCACTCCAATTCACCGGTTTCTAATGAAATGAGAGTGTGCATTCAGGCCCCCTGACTGTGGATTTCTACAATTCGATTTGCAACCGGGATTTAGCGATGGACATTTAAGGTAAAGTGGTCATCAGAGGGAGGACCCCGTGTGTCCAACATGCACTGATTCCTGTGGATCCAAATCGACAAATGGTGTAGATGTTGGAAATTATCCACATCACCAAATTCACAATCTTCACGAAGGCCATCTTGGATGTGCTGAGGTTCCACTCAGAGGTCAAAAGACCAGCAATGCCATGTGTCCTGAGGCCTTTGGCTTGGAGAGGCGTTTTTTTCACACAGGGAATTAAGGCGGGGGGGATGAGGCTAGCTTGAGCGCTTGGCGCCAGGGATGTCATGCTAACGTAGCCATCTCGGGCGAAGGATTTACAAATGCGGTGTGCGCCATTCAGGCCTGTATAAGAGTAGCGTGAGTGGTTGTGGAGGATGTCATGAGTTTACAAATGACTTGCCAGGAGGCATAGGCTAGCCCTCTGGACCTCAGGGCTTTTCCATGCAAGGCCATGTGGGAGGACTGATTACTGGTGACTCCTCAGCATCAAACACTTGGTACTCTGAGGTCCCAGAGGCAGACCAGGAGCAACAGAAGGAACTTCCACTTGAATTCATGGGGTGGGCCTTTGCGGCCCAAGCCTTCCTTGTTTCATGTCCTGAGGGATTCTCTATAAGGGATAACAAAGGTTTGGATTTTAAAAAAACCGTGGTGTTTTGGTCCATTTCTCCTTGGTGAAAGACGCTTACAAAGTCTTTCTCTTGATGTCACAAGGCCTCTAGTGCTCTCTGCCATTCAGGTAGGGTACCCGTGGGTAAACCAAAAAACAGAAGTCTTGTAGGTGGCTCTGAGCAGCATCTAGCATTCTGTGTCCAAGCTCCAAGTAACAGCATACAGGACCCAGGGACAAAACACCATTTTGTGAAACCTGTTTTTTTTGAAGAGATGCTTACGAAATAAATTACCATGTATCCCCTTTAGCATGTAGTGGGGCCAAATTTTCTATGCAATTGTTTACAATTGGTTGTGGTGTGACTCGTGTTAGAGTACATTGGCAGGGGCGAGAGAGCACTGGCTTCTTTCTTATCTTTCTTTTTTCTTTTTTTGCATGTCTATCTTTGAGTTTCAATTTAATGTGTCGATGTGAAGTCACTCAGGACATTGCCCGTTGATGTTATTAAAAAAATCAATAAAAAACGATACACCACTTAAAGAAATAACGTGTGTGATGGGCAATGAAATAAAAAAGTAAGAAATCTGCTGGCTTAAAAAATACGAGTTGTGGTCCTGTGATTTTATTGTGGTCTCTTATAGTGTATAACACAGAAACGTGCATGAAAGTCGAAACATGCATGGTGCATGGAGACCGGTTTAGGGAGTTTTGGTTTCTTTCCAATTTCACAGGCAATTGTCTTCTTTTAGGTTTGATGAGGCAAAAAAAAGAATTGAAAAATGCATGCAATAGTCAGCGGATAGCCCGTACGATCTTTGACTTTTTTCAGTTGCTTTTGAGACTTTCCTGCCCCATTGAGTTACCTAAGATTATGAAATCAAAACCCAGGGCTAGTTTATCCCTTCTGGCCTTGAACCATGACCAAGGTCAATGACCAATTGATGGGTGAAGTAGTTGGGTTGAAAAGGACCTGTTTCCCGGGTTCAGGAGTCTCCTCAGTAGACTTTTTTATTCAAGGGTTCATCCTCTAGATGCTCTGGGTACCAAGCCCAAAAGAGGGAATTAGGCCACACCTGCTATGGACATGATTCTTGGAGATTTAAAGTTCCACCAGTTCCCCGGTTCTAATGAAATGAGAGTGCATTCAGGCCCAGAGTGATTCCTCAATTCGATTTGCCAACGGGTTCAGCGATGGTATTTAAAGGTTTAAGACGGTCATCAGAGGGTGGACACAGTCGTCGGCCAACATGCAAGATCCTGTGATCCAATATTGACAAATGGAGAGAGTTTTGGAAATTTCCAATCCCAATTCCAAACTCAGAAGGAATCTTGGAGGTGTGGTGTCACTCCACAGGGTAAAAAGACGAGCAAGCCATGTTTTCCTGAAGGCCTTTGGCTCTGGGGTTGCGTTTTTTCTCACTCGGAAGGGAGGGGGAAAGAGGCCTTGGCTTAGAGCGCTTTGCGCTATGGATGTATTTGGCTGAGTGCCATCTCGCTGAACGCTTTTCAATGCGTAGTGCGCCACTCAGGCCTGTATACGAGTAGTGTGAGTGGTTGTTGGAGGAAGGTCATGTGTTTCAACATGACTTGTAGGAGGCCTAGGCTGCCATATGCACCTCCAGGGCTTTTCCCATGGCCCTGAGGGAGGGACGCTGATTACTGATGACCTCCTCAGCATCAAACCTGTACTCTGAGGCCCAGAGCAGGACAGGAGCAACAGAAGAAGGAACTTTCAACATGAATTCCTGGGGCTGGGCCTTTGGGTGCCAAGCTCCTGTAAATGAACTGAGGGAATCTCTATACAGGAATAACAAAGGTGATTTAAAAACTTTGTTTTGGTCCATTTTCCTTGGTGAATGAGCGCCAACAATGCTTTCTTTGATTTCACCAGGATACTAGTGCTCTCTGCCATTTCAGGTGTCAGAGGGTAACCCAAAATACAGAAGAATTGTAGGTTGGCACAGCGCAGCATCAGCTTCTGTGTCCAAGGCTCCAAGAAAAACAGGCATACAGGATCCCCAGGGTCAAAACACCATTTGGAAACCTGGTTTTTTCGAAGAGGAAGAGCTGGATTACTGAGATACATTAACCATGTATCACCCAGTATCATGAACGTGGGCCAAAATCTATGCCAATTGTTAACATATGGTTGAGGTCGAGGAATCTGTAGGACATTGACGTTGGCACTGGTTTCTTTTCTGATCTTTCTTTTTTTTTATTTTCATGTCTATCTATGAGTTTCTAATTTAAATGTGTCGAATTGGGAATTGTGAAGTCACTTAGGACAGTTGCCCGTTGATTTTAATTTAAAAAATCAATAAAGTAAACTGAAAAAACCACTAAAGAAATACGTGTTTCGTGGAAGGACAATGAAAAATAAAAAAAGTAAGAAAATTGCAGGTCTTAAAATTAGGAGTTGTGTGATAATTTGTCGCGTCACATTATTGTGGATAAACACAGAAACGTGCATGGAAGAGTTACGAATAACTTGCATCGTGACTTGGAGGGGAACGGTTTAGGGTATAGGTTTTTCTTATCAAATCACAGGCAAATGTCTTCCTTTTAGCGTTTGATTGGAGGAAAATAAAAAAGATGGAAAAATGCATGCAATAGTCAGAAGCCAGGAAGAGCATCAATCTTCGACATTGTTCGATTTGCGTATGAGAATTTCTTGCCTCCCATTGAGTGTTCACTAAGATATGAAAATCAAACCAGGCTAGATTCCCTTCTGGCCTTTGATCCGATGACCAGGTCAATTGACCACATAGATGGGTGAGTAGTTGGTGGGTATAAAGACCTGTTCCCGGGTTCTGCGGAGTCTCCTCAGTAGACTTCTTTATATTCAAGGGTTCATCCTCAGATGGCTTCAGGGGTACCACATGCCCAAAGGAGGAATTAGGCCAACAACCTGGCATCGACATGATTCTTGGAGATTAAAGTTCCACAATTCCCCTGGTTCTAATGAAATGAGAGTGCATTCAGGGCCCCAGAAGTGGGTTTCTCAATTCGATTTGAAACAGGGTTCTGGGATTGGGAATTTATGGTGAAGAGGTCCTCTTGAGGTGAGGACAGTGTGGCCAAACCATGCAAGATCCTGTGATCCCAAATCGACAAATGGTAGGAAGTTTTGGAACACTTTACTAATTCCACTTTTCAAAACTCAGATAGGGCATCTTGGGTGATGCTGGGTCACTCTCAGGATCAAAGAGAACGACGCAAGCCATGTTTTCCTGAGGCCTTTGGGCTTCTGAGGTGGCGTTTTTTCTCACAGGAAGGGCGGGGGAAGAGGGCTAGCTTGTGCGCTTTGCGCCATGGATGTAATGCTAGTGCCATTCTCGCGGATCGCTTTTCAATGCTTGTTGTGCGCCATTCAGGCCTCCGTGTTTACGCGTAGTTGTGAGTGGTTCGTGTGGAGGATGTCATGAGTTTCCCCCAAGTGACTTGCCCCCCCGTAACCCGGAGAGCCTAGGCTGCCCTCTGGACCTCCTCTGAGCGCTTTTCCATGGCCTGGGGGAGGACTGAATACTGGTGACTCCTCAGCATCAAACCTGTACTCTGAAAGCACAGAGTCAGACCAGGAGCAAACGGAAGGAACTTCCCACATGAATTTCCTGGGGCTGGGCCTTGGTGCCATGATCCCTGTACATGACTGAGGGAATCTCATATAAGGGTTAACACAAGGTGATTTTTAAAAACTTTGTTTTGGTCCAGTTATCCTTGGTTGTAAGACGACAACAAGCGTTCTTTGTTGTCACAGGCCTCTAGTGTGCTACTCAGCCATTCAAGCGGTTCCGTGGGTAAACCAAAAAACAGAAGACTTGTAGGAGGCCACAGTGCAGCTTTAGCATCTGTGTCCAAGCTCGAAGAAACAGCATACAGGAACCAGGGTCAAAAACACCATTTGGAAACCTGTTTTTTCGAAGAGAGAGGTTTACGAGAACTAACTTACCTACCAATGCTTTCCCCATAATCATTGAAGTGGGCCAATAATCTATGCAAATTGTGAACAATGGTTAGTGGTGAGGAAATCTGTAGGACATGGAAGTTGGAACTGGTTTCTTTTCTGATATTTCCTTTTTTTTATTTTCAGGTCTATCTATGAGTTTCTATTTAATGTGTCGATATGGAAGTTCACTGTAGGGACATTGCCCGTTGATTTTAATTTATCAAAATAATCAATAAAAAACGAGGAAACAACTAAAGAAATACGTGTTGGTGAAGGACCATGAAAATAAAAAAAAGTAAAGATATCTGCAGGCTAAAAAAATAGAGTTGTGGGAATTTATGTGGGCACATATATTGTGTTATACACAGCAGAATCTGTGCATGAAAGTTGAAACATGCATTCGTGAATGCGAGACCCGGTTTGGGGGTATAGGTTTCTGTCAATTCACAGGCAAAATGTCATTCCTTTTAGCTGTGATGAGGAAAAAAAGATGAAAAATGCATGCAATAGTCAGCGGCAAGGAAGACCCACGATCTGCGACTTGTTCGAGTTGCTTATTGAGAATTTACTGCCCCACTATTTGAGTTCCTAAGATATGAAATCACAAAACCTGGCTAGTATACCCTTCTGGCCTTGATCCTCCATGACTAGGTCAATGGAATGACTACACTTGCTGGGTGAGTAGTTGTTGGAAAAGACCTGTTCCGGGGTAAGGAGACTCCTCATTAGACTTTTTGTATTCAAGGGTTCCATCCTCAGATGATCAGGGTACCACAATGACCAAAAGAGGAATTAGGACCACACCTGCATGTGGACATGATTTCTTGGAGATTAAAGTTCCACCAATTCCCCGGGTTCTAATGAAATGAGAGTGCATGCAGGCCCCCAGATGAGGGTTCCTCAAATTCGATTTGATGATGAAACGGGTTCTAGCGATGGAATTTAAGGTGAAGAGGGTCATCTGAGGGAGGTCGGGGGTTCGTGGCCTAACATGCAAGATTACTGTGATTCCCATATTCGATAAATGGAGAACGAGAAGTTTGGGAAATTTCCAATCCCAGACAATTCCAAAACTCAGAAGGCTTCTTGGAGAGCTGGGTCACTCCACAGGTAAAAAAAGACGAGCAAGCCATGGTTTCCTGGAGGCCTTTGGCTCTACGAGTTGGCGTTTTTTTCTCACAGGATAAGGGAGTGGGAAGAGGCCTAGCTTGCGGCGCTGTTTGCGGCATGGATGTTAACTGCTAGTGACATATCGCGGAACGCTTTTCAATGCCGTTGGTGCGCAATTCAGGCCTTGGTTATAAGAGTAGTGTGAGTGGTTTGTGGCGGATGCCCCCATGGAGTTTCAAATGACTTGTCAAGTGGCACTAGGCTGCCCTATGGTACATCCCGGGCTTTTCCCATGGCCCTGAGGGAGGACTATGAATTCTGACAGACTCCTCAGCACATTCCCCCCAAACTGTATTCTGAGGGCCCAGAGCAAACCAGGAGCACCAGATGGAACTTCCACATGATTTCCTGGAGAGGCTGGGCTTTGGTGCCAAGCTCCTCTGTTACATCGACCCTGTGGGGAATTCTCTTTAAGGGATAACAAAGGTGATTTTAAAAACTTTGTTGTGGTTCCAGTTTTCCTAGGTGAAAGACACAACAAAGCTTTCTTTTGATGTCACCAGGCTCTAGTGCTATCTCAGCCATTTTTCAAGGGTCCGAGGGTAACCAAAATAACAGGATAGAAATTGGTAGGTGGCACAGAGCAGCATCAAGCATCTGTGTTCCAAGCTCCCAGAACTGCATACAGGAACCCAGGGTTCAAAACACCATTTGGAACATGTGTTTTTCGAAGAGCTGGTTAGATGATACATTACATGTATCCCCATTATCGTGGAAGTCGGCCAAATCTATGCAATTGTTAACAATGGGTAGAGGTGAGATTCTGTATTAGGACATTGAAGTTGGCACTGGGTTTCTTTTCTGATCTTTCTTTTTTTTATTTTCAGTGTCTATCTATGAGTTTCCAATTTAATGTGTCGATTGTGAAGTCACTTTAGGACATTGCCCGGTTGATTTTAATTAAAAAAAATCAATAAAAAAAACGAAAAAACCACTAAACAAGAAAAATACGTGTGTGAAGGACAATGAAAATAAAAAATCGTAAAAAAAAAGAAATCTGCTGCTAAAAATACATTTGTTGTGATGAATGATGTGGTCCACTTATTGTGTCTCTTAAACACAGAAACGTGCATGATGAAAGTAGAAAACATTGCATCTGTGCATGGAGGATCCGGTTTAGGGGTATAGATATTCTTTCAATCACAGGCAAAAATGTCATGCCTCATTCTAGGTTTGATGAGGCACAAAAAGATGATAAATGCATGCAAATAGTCTGCGGTAAGCCCACTAATCTGTCGACACTTTTTCGAGTTTGCTTATGAAGAATTTCCTGCCCCCATTGAGTTACCTTAGATATTGAACTCTAACCAGGCTAGTATCCCTTCTGGCCTTGATCACATGAACAGGTCAATGACCACAATAGATGGGGTGGAGTAGTTGGTTGGAAAAGACCTGTTGTCCCGGGTCAGGAGTCTCCTCAGTAGACTTTTTTATTCACAGGGTATCATCCTCAGCTGCTCAGGGTACCACCATGCCACCAATGGAGGAATGAGGCCACACCTGCATGGACATGGGGGGGGGGATTTTTTTTTTTTTTTTTTTCTTAGGAGGCTTAATAGGTTCCACCACCAATTTCCCGGTTCTAATGAAAATGACGGAGGTGCAGTCAGGCCCAGAGTGGTTCCTCAATTCGTTTTGCATCAGGGTTTCAGCGATGGAATATAAAGTGAAGAGGTCCTCAGTGGGAGGAACTGTGTGGCCAAAAAAAACATGCATGATCCTGTGATCCAAAATGTCAAATGGAGAAGTTTTTGGAAATTTCCAATCCAAAAAATTCCAAACTCAGAAGGCCATCTTGGAGAGCTGGGTCACTCAACAGGTCAACAAGACGAGGAAGCCATGTTTCCTGAGGGCCTTTGGCTCTGAAGGTGGCGTTTTTTTCTCAAGGAGATAGGAAGGGGCGTGGGAAGAGGGCCTAGCTTGAGGGCTTTGCGCCATGGATGTTATGATAGGGTTCGAAGTCCAAGAAGTGCCATCGCGCACGATACGCTTTTCAATGGCTGTTGGTGCGCCATTCAGTCCTGTATATACGAGAGTAGTGTGAGTGGTTTGTGGTGGATGGTCATTGAGTTTCAATATGACCTTGTAGGAGGCCTAGGCTCTGCCCTCTGCACCTACTGGGATTTTCACCAAGCCTGAGGCGAAGGACTCTGAATACTGCTGGACTCCTCAGGCATCCAAAACCTGTACCCTCTGAGGCCCAGAAGCAGATCCAGGAGCAACAGATGGAACACTTCCACATGAATTCCTGGGGCTGGGCCCTTGGTGCCAAGCTCCCTGGACATTGACCTGAGGGATTCTCTATTAAGGGATTAACAATGGTGATTTTTAAAAAACTTTGTGCTTGGTCCAGTTTTCCTTGGTGAAAGACGCACACAAGCTTTCTTTGATGTCAACCAGGCTATAGTGCTCTCAGCCATTCAGGGTTCCGAAGGGTATCCAAAAAAAACAGAAAAGACTTGTAGGTGGCACAGAGCAGCAATCAGCATCTGTGTCCAAGCTCCAAGAACAGCATGACAGGACCCAGGGTCAATACTACACACTCGGTATACATGTTTTTTTCGAAGTGCTGGTTACGAGATACATTTACCATGTATCCCCATTGACCATGAAGTTGGGCCAAAATCTATTGCAATTTGTATAAACAACAGTAGAGGTTGAGAATTCTGTAGGACATTGAAGGTTGGCCTCTGGTTTCGTTGCTGATCTTTCTTTTTTTTTTATTATTTCATGTCTATCTATGAGTTTCAATTTAATGTGGCGATGTTGAAAGTCACTTTAGGGACAGGGCCCGTCGTGATTTTAATTAAAAAATCATCAATAAAAAAACGAAACACCACTAAAGAAATACGTGTGTGAAGGACCAATGGAATAAAAAAGTTAATAAATCTGAAGGCTATAAGCTAAAAATAGGAGTTGTGTGAAATATGTGGTACACATATTGGGTCTAACACATAAACGTCGCATAAACAGTTGAATAGAAACTTGCATCGTGCATGGAGAACGGTTTAGGGGTATAGGATTCTCCCTTCAATTCAAAGGACAAATGTCATCCTTTTAGGTTTAGATGGAGCGACAAAAAAGATGAAAATGCATGCAATAGTCAGCGGAAGCCCACAATCTTCGACCTTTTTTCGACGTTGCTTATGAGAATTTCCTGCCCCCATTGAGTTCTAATATATTGAAATCAAACCAGGCTAGTATCCCTTCTGGCCCTTGATCCGTTGACCAGGTCAATGACCACTTCGATGGGTGAGTAGTTGGTGGCGATAAAGGGACCTGTTCCCGGGTCAGGACGACTCCTCAGTTAGACTTTTTTATTCATGGGGTTTTTTTTTTTCCCATCCTCAGATGGCTCAGAGGTACTACATGCCCAAAGCGGAATTAGGCCACAACCTGCATGGGACCTGTTTCTTGGAGCTTAAAGTTACACCTATTCCCGGTTTCTAATGTAAGGATGGAGTCGCATTGCTGGCACAGAAGTGCGTTCATCAATTCGATTTGAATCGGGTTTCAAGCCGAGGGAATTGAAGGGTGATGAGTGAAGGTCATAGGGGGGGGGGGGTAGGGGGGGTGGGGGGAACGGACGGTGTGGCCTAACATGCAAGATCCATGTGATCCAAATCGACAAATGGGAGATAGTTTTGGAAATTTTCCAATCCCAATTCCAAAATTCAGAAGGCCATCTTGGAGAGCTGGGGTCACTCAACAGGTCAAAAGACGGGCAAGCCATGTTTCATGAGGCCTTTGGCTCTGGGTGGCGTTTTTTCTCTCTCAGATGAAAGTTCGGGGGATGGGGAAAAGAGGGCTTAGCTTGAGCGCTTTGCGCCATGGATGTAATGCATTAGCTGCCATCTCGCGGGACGCTTTTAAATGCACGGTGTGCGCCCACTCTGGCCTGTATACGTGTTTGTGTGATTGGTGTGGGGAGGATTGTTCGATGTGTTTCAAATGACTTGTAAGAGGGCCTAGGCTGCCCTCTGGACCTCCGGGCATTTCTCCCATGGCCTTGAGGGGAGGACTGAATACTGGTGACTCCTAAGCATCCAAGCCTGTACTATGAGCGCCCAGAGCAGACCAGGGAAGAAAACAGAAGGAATACTTCACTCATGTAATTTCCTGGGGCTTGGGTCCTTGGTGCCAAGCTTCCCGTGTACATGACCTGAGGGACAATCTATATAACGGGATAACAAAGGGGGATTAAAAAAACTTTTTTGTTTTGGTCCAGGTTCCTTGGTGGAAAGAC
>CM046665.1:141868406-141884044 GCA_025594165.1 Tamias sibiricus | reverse complement strand
AGTGGTTCCTCAATTCGATTTGCAACGGGTTCAGCGATGGAATTTAAGGTAAAGAGGTCCTCAGAAGGGAGGACTGTTGTGGCACACCATGCAAGATCCTGTGATCCAAATTGACAAATATGGAGAAGTTTTGGAAATTTCAATCCCAATTCCAAACTCAGAAGGCGTCTTGGAGAGGCTGGGTCACTCACTGGGCAATAAGACCAGCCAAGCATGTTTCCTGAGGCATTTGGCTCTGGGTGGCGTCTTTTTTCTCACAGGATGGGCGGGTTGGTAAGAGGCTAGCTTGAGCGCTTTTGTGCCATCGATGTAATGCTGTGCCATCTCGCGGAGGCTTTTCAATGCGTGTGCGCCATTCAGGCCTGTATACGTGTAGCTGTGAGTGGTTGTGGAGGGATGTCTTGACGTTTCAAATGACTTGCAGGAGGCCTAGGCTGCCTTCTGGACCTCCGGCTTTTCCCATGGCCCTTGAGGGGGAGGACTGAAATAACTGTGACTCCTCTGCATTCAAACCTGTACTCTGAGGCCCAGAGCAACCAGGAGCAACAGAAGGAACTACCACAGAATTCCTGGGGCTGGGCCTAGTTGCCAAGCTCCCTGTACATGACACTGAGGGAATCTCTATAAGGGTTAACAAAGGTGATTTTAAAAAACTTTGTTTTGGTCCAGTTTCCTTGGTGAAAGACGCAACAAAGCTTTCTTGATGTCACCAGGCTCTAAGTGCTCTCAGCCATTCAGGTCCCGAGGGTAACCAAAAAACAGAAGACTTGTAGGAGGGCACAGAGCAGCATCAGCATCTGTGTCCAAGCTCCAAGAACAGCATACAGGACCCAGGGTCAAAACACCATTGGAAACTGTTTTTTTCGAAGAGCTGGTTACGAGGATACATACCATGTATCCCCATTATCGTGAAGTGGCCCCAAATCTATGCAATTGTTAACAACAGTAGAGGTTGAAAATCTGTTAGGATCATTGAAGTTGGCACTGTTTCTTTTCTTATCTTTCTTTTTTTTTTTATTTTCATGTCTATCTATGAGTTTCAATTTAATGTGTCGATTGTGAAGTCCACTTAGGACATTCGCCCGCGTTGAATTTTATTAAAAAAATCATAAAAAACGAAACACCACTAAAGAAATACGTGTGTGAAGGACATGAAAATAAAAAAAGTAAAGAAATCTGCTCGGCTAAAAATAGAGTTGTCGTGAAATATGTGGTCACATATTGTGTATAACACAGAAACGTGCATGAAGAAGTAGAAACATGCATCGTGCATGGGAGACCCGGTTTAGGGGTATAGGTTTCTTTCAATTCACAGGCAAAGGTCATCCTTTAGTTTGATGAGGAAAAAAAAAAGATGAAAAAATGGCCATGCAATAGTCAGCGCAAGCCTCGATCTTCGACTTTTTCGAGTTGATTATGTGATTTCCTGCCCCCATTGAGTTCCTAAGATATGAAATCAAACCAGGGATAGTATCCCTTTGGCCTTGATCCTATGAACAGTCAATGCACCACATAGAGGTGTGAGTAGTTGGTTGGAAATAGACCTGTTCCCGGGTCAGGAGTCTCCTCAGTAGACTTTTTATTCAAGGGGGGGGGTGTGGGGGGTTCATCCTCAGATGCTCAGGGTACCACATGCCAAAAGAAGGAATTAGGCCACACCTGGCATGGACATGATTTTGGAGATTAAAGTTCCACCCAATTCCCGGTTACTTGAAATGAGAGTGCATTCAGCCCAGAGTGGTTCCTCAATTCGATTTGCAACGGGTTCAGCGTATGGAATTTAAGGTAAAGAGGGTCCTCTGAGGGAGGACAGTGTGGGCCACCATGCCAAGATCCTGTGATCCAAATTGACAAATGGAGAAGTTTTGGAAATTTACCAATCCCATTCACAAAACTCAGAAGGATCTTGCCCGAGAGATGGGTTCACCACAGGATCATAAGACCTCAACGCCATGTTTCCTGAGGCCTTTGGCTCTGTGTGGCGTTTTTTTCTCACAGAAGGGCGGGGGGAAAAGAGGCCTAGACTTGAGCGCTTTGCGCCATCGATGTAATGCTAGTGCCATCTCGCGGAAGGCTTTTCAATGCTTTTTGGGTTCTTGTAGCCGAGCGACGGTGCCGTCACGTGTTGCGACCATTCAGGCCTGTATACGAGGTAGCGTGTGTGGTTGTGGAGGATGTCTTGAGTTTAAAATGACTTGCAGGAGGCCTAGGCTGCACTCTGGACCTCCCGGGCTTTTTCCAAATGCGCCCTGAGGGAGGACTGGAATATGGTGACATCCTCAGGATCAAACCTGTTACTCTGAGGGCCAGAGCAGTCAGGAGCAACTGAAGGAAACTTCCACTTGAATTCCTTGGGCTGGCCTTGGTGGCCAAGCTCCCTGTAATTGACTGAGGGGAATCCTATAATTAAGGGATAACAAAGGTGATTTTAAAAACTTTGTTTTTGGTACAGTTTTCCTTGGTGAAAGACGGTAAACAAAGCTTTCTTTGGATGTCACCAGGCTCTAGTCTCTCAGCCATTCAGGGTCGGAGGGTTAAACAAAAAACAGAAGACTTGTGGTGGCACAGAGCAGGCTATCTGCATCTGTGGTCCAAGCTCCAAGAACAGCTATACAGGACCCAGGGTCAAAAACAACACTTGGAAAACCTGTTTTTTCGAAGAGCTGTGTTACGAGGATACATTACCAATGTATCCCATTATCGTGAAGTGGGCCCAAATCTATGCAATTGTTAAGTGCAGTACAGTAGAGGTGAAATCTGTAGGACATTGAAAGTTGGCCACTGGTTTCTTTTCTTAGTTTCTTTTTTTTTTATTTTCATGTCTATCTATGATGTTTCAATTTAATGTGTCGATATAGAAGTCACATTAGGACATTGAACGTGATTTTAATTAAAAAAATCAATTAAAAACGAAACACACTAAAGAAATACGTGTGTGAAGGAACAATGAAAATAAAAAAGTAAAGACATCTGCTGGCTAAAAATAGAGTTGTGTGAAAATGTGGTTCACATATTGTGTATAACAGAGAAACGTTGCATGAAAAGTAGGAACATAATCGGTGCTATGGAGAGACCAGTTTAGGGGTATAGGTTTCTTTCAATTCACAGGCAAATGTCATCCTTTTAGGTTTGATGAGGACACAAAAAGATGAAACATGCATGCAATAGGTCAGCGGGGAAAGCCACAATCTGTCGAACTTTTCTCGAGGTTGCTTATGAGAATTTAATAGCAACTTAGTTACTTAGATTATGAATCAAACCAGGTAGTAATCCTTCTGGCCTTGATCCTATGACCTGGTCACAAATGACCACATAGATTGGCGGAGTAGTTGGTTGGAAAAGGACATGTTCACGTGGCAGGAGTCTCCTCGGTAGACTTTTTTATTTCAAGGGTTCATCCTCAGATGCTCTGGGTACAACTTGCCAAAAAGAGGAATTAGGCCGCACCTGCATGGACATGATTCTTGGCGATTAACGTTCCACCAATTCCCGGTTCTAATGAAATGAGAGTGCAATTCAGGCCCCAGGATGGTTACTCAATTCGATTTGCAACGGGGTTCTGCGGATGGAATTTAAGGTTAAGAGGTCATCAGAGGAGGACAATGTGGCCAACATGGACAAGATCCTGTGATCCAAATTGTACAAATGGAGAAGTTTTGGAATTTCCGAATCCCAAATCCAAAACTCAGAATGGATTTGGAGGGAGCTGGGTAACTCCAACAGGTCTAAAGAACCAGCAAGCCATGGTTTACATGAGGCCTTTGGCTCTGGGTGGCGTTTTTTTCTCACAGGAAGGGCGGGGAAGAGGCCTAGCTTGAGCGCTTTGCGCCATCGATGTAATGCTAGTGCATCTCGCGGAAGGCTTTTCAATGCGTGTGCGCCATTCAGGCCTGTATACGCATTAGCTGGTGAGTGGTTGTGGAGGATGTCATGAGTTTCAAATGACTTGCAGGAGGCCTAGGCTGCCCTCTGGACCTCCCGGGCTTTTCCATGGCCCTGAGGGAGGACTGAATACTGGTGACTCTCTGCATCAACTGTACTATGAGGTCCCAGAGCAGACAGGAGCAACAGAAGGAACTTCCACATGAATTCCTGGGGCTGGGCCTAGGTGCAAGCTCCCTGTACATGACCTGAGGGAATCTCTATAAGGGATAACAAAGGTGATTTTAAAAACTTTGTTTTGGTCCAGTTTCCTTGGTGAAAGATGCAAACAAAGCTTTCTTTGATGTCACCAGGCTCTAGTGCTCTCAGCCATTCAGGGTCCGAGGGTAACCAAAAAACAGAAGACTTGTAGGTGGCACAGAGCAGCATCAGCATCTGTGTCCAAGCTCCAAGAACAGCATACAGGACCCGGGTTCAAAACACACTTGGAAACTGTTTTTTTGCATGAGCTGGTTACGAGGTACATTACCATGTTTCCCAAATTATCGTGAAGTGGGACCAAATCTTATGCAATTGTTAACAAGCAGTAGAGGTGAAATCTGTAGGACATTGAAGTTGGCACTGGTTTCTCTTTCTTATCTTTCTTTTGTTTTTTTTTTTCATGTCTATCTATGAGTTTCAATTTAATGTGTCGATGTGAAGTCCACTTAGGACATGGCCCGTTGATTTTAATTTAAAAACACATAAAAAACGAAACACCATAAAGAAATACGTGTGTGAAGGACAATGAAAATAAAAAAGTAAGAAAATTGGCTGGCTAAAAAGAGAGTTGTGAGAAATATGTGGTCACATTATTGTGTATAACACAGAAAGTGCATGAAAGTCGAAACATGCATCGTGCATGGGGAGACGGTTTAGGGGTATAGGTTTCTTTCAATTCACAAGGCATATGTCATCCTTTTAGGTTTGATGAGGACAAAAAGATGAAAATGCATAGCAATAGTCAGCGGAGCCCACAATCTTCGACTTTTTCGAAGTTGCTTATGAGAATTTCCTGCACCCATTGAGTTCCTAAGATATGAAATCAACCAGGCAGAATCCTTCTGGCTTGATCCTATGACCAGGTCACATTGACTACATAGATGGGGAGTAGTTGGTTGGAAAAGGACCTGTTCCCGGAGTCAGGAGTGGTCCTCAGTTTACTTTTTTTATTCAAGGGGGTTTCATCCTCAGATGCTCAGGGGTACACATGCCCCAAAAGAGGAATTAGGGGCCGCACCTGCATGGACATGATTCTTGGAGATTAAAGTTCCACAATTCTGGTTCTATGAACTGAGACTGCTTTCCGGCCCCAGAGTGGTTCCTCAATTCGATTTGCAACGGGTTCAGCGATGGTATTTAAGGTAAGAGGTCCTCAGGAGGGAGGACAGTGTGGCCAACATGCAAGATCCTGTGATCCAATTGACAAATGGAGAAGTTTTGGAAATTTCCAATCCAATTCCAAACTCAGAAGGCATCTTGGAGAGCTGGGTCACTCACAGGTCAAAAGCCAGCAAGCCATGTTTCCTGAGGCCTTTGGTTTAGGTAAGGCGTTTTTTTCTCATAGAAGGGCCGGGGGAAGAGGCCTAGCTTGATGCGCTTTGCGCCATAGATGTAATGCTATTAGTGCCCATCTCGCGGAAGGCTTTTCAATGGTTGTGCGCCATTCAGGCTGTATTACGAGTAGCGTGAGTGGTTGTGAGGATTCATGAGTTTCAAATGACTTTGCAGGAAGGCCTAGGCTGCCCTCTGGACTCCCGGGCTTTTCCCATGCCCTGAGGGGAGGACTGAATACTGGTGACTCATCAGCATAATGAAACCTGTAATCTGAGGACCCAGAGCAGACCAGGAGCAACAGCAGAAGGGAACTTCACATGAATTCCTGGGGCTGGGCCTTGGTGCACAGATACCTGTTACATGACCTGTGGGAATCTTCTATTAAGGGATAACAAAGGTGCTTTTAAAAACTTTCTGTGTTTCGTTTTGGTCACAGTTTCCTTGGTGAAAGAGCAACAGAAGACTTTCTTTGATGTCACCAGGCTCTAGTGCTTCTCAGCCATTAAGGGTCCAAGGGTAACCAAAAAACAGAAGACTTGTAGGATGGCACAGGAGCAGATCAGGATCTGTGTCCATAGCTCCAAGAACAGCATACCGGACCCAGGGTCAAAACACACTTGGAAACCTGTTTTTTTCGCAGAGCTGTTACTAGATACATTACCCAGTATCCCCAGTATCGAGAAGTGGCCAATCTATGGCAATTGTTAACACAGTAGAGTTAAAATCCTGTAGGACATTGAAGTTTGGCACTGGTTTCTTTTCTGTATCTATACTTATTATATTTTTATATTCCATGTCTAACTATGAGTTTTCAATTTAATGTGTCGATGTGAATCACTTAGAATTGCCCGTTGATTTTAATTAAAAAAGCAATAAAAACAGAAACACCACTAAAGAAATACGTGTGTGAAGGACAATGAAAATAAAAAAGTAAAGAATTCTGCTGGCTAAAAAATAGAGTTATGTGAGAAATATGGGTGGTCACATATTTGTATAACACCGAAACGGCATGAAAGTAGAAACATGCAACCGTTAATGGAGACCCGGTTATAGGGTAAGGTTTTTCTTCATTCACAGGCAAAGTCATCCTTTAGATTTGATGAGGAAAAAAATGATAAAATGCATGCAATAGTCAAGCCGGAACCCACGATCTTCGACTTTTCGGAGTTGCATATGAAATTTCCCTGCCCCCATTGTGTTTCCTAAGATATGAAATCAAACCATCTAGTAACCTCTGCCCTGATCCATGACCACTCAATGACCACGATAGATCGGGTGAGTATTTGGTTGGAAAAGACTGTTTACCGGTCAGGATCTCATCCACATAGACTTTTTAAATTCAAGGGTTCATCCTCAGATGCTCAGGTACCACATGCCAAAGAGGAATTAGGCCGCACCTCATGGACATGATTCTTGGAGATAAAGTTACACCAATTTCCAGTTCTACTGAATGAGAGTGCATTCAGGCCCCAGAGTGGGTTCCTCAATTCGATTGCAACGTTTTCCGCATGAATTTTAAGTAAAGAGGTCCTCAGAGGGAGACAGTGTGGCCAACATGCAAGATCCTGTGGACCAATTGACAAAAGGAGAAGTTTTGGAAATATCCCAATCCCAATCTCCAAACTCAGAAGGCCTTGGAGAGCTGGGTCACTCACTAGTCAAAAGACCACAAGCCATGTTTCCTGAGGCCTAATGGGCTCAGGGTGGCGTTTTTTTTTCTCACAGAAGTTGCGGGGAAGAGGCCCTAGCTTGAGCGCTAAACTTGCGCCATCGATGTTAATGCAAGTGCCAACAACGCCGGAAGGCTTTTCAATGCGTGACGCCAATCATGCCTGTAATATGAAGTAGCCGTGAGTGGTTGTGGAGGAAATGTCATGAGTTTTCAAAGACATGCAGGAGGCCTAGGCCAGCCCTGGACCTCCGGCTTTTCCCCAATGGCTCCTGAGGAGGACAGAAAACTGGTGACCACCTCAGCATCAAACCTGATACTCCTGAGCCCAGAGCAGACCAGGTGAGCAACAGAAGCGAACTAACTTCCACATGAAATCCTGGGCTTGGCCCATGTTTCGCCAAGCTCCCGTGTATCAGGACCTGAGGAAACACTATAAGGGATAAACAAAAGGTTATTTCGAAAACTATTTTTTGGTCGCAGTTTCCTTGGTGAAAAGACGCAACAAAGCTTCTTTGATGTCACCAGCTCTATGCCTCAGCATTCCGGGTCCGAGTACAAAAAACAGAGACTTGTAGTGGCACAGAGCAGCATCAGCATCTTGTCCAAGCTCCAAGAACAGCATACATGACCCCTGTCAAAACACCACTTGAAACCTGTTTTTTTTCGAAAGCTGGTATACGAGATACATTACCATGTATCCCCATTATCGTGCAGTGGGCCAAATCTATGCAATTGTTTAAAAGCGGTAGAGGTGAAAATCTGTAGGGACATTGAAGTTGGCACTGGTTTCTTTTCTTATCTTTCTTTTTTTTTTTTTTATTTTCATGTCTATCTATGAGTTTCAATTTAATGGTGTCGACACTGTGATAAACTCACTTCGGACATTGCCCGTTGATTTTAATTTAAAAAATCAATGAAAACGAAACACCACTAAAGAAAAGACGTGTGTGAAGGACATGAAAATAAAAAAAGTAAAGAAATCTGCTGGCTAAAAATAGAGTTGTGTGAAATATGTGTCACATATTGTGTATAACACAGAAACGTGCATGAAAGTAGAAACCATGCATCGTGCATGGAGAATCTGGGTTTTAGGTGTATAGGTTTCTTTCAACCCTCACAGGCAAATGTCCCATCCTATATTAAGGTTTGAAGGAGAAAAAAAAGAATGAAAATGCATGCAAATCGTCAGCGTAGCGAGGCCCCACAAACTTCCGACTTTTTTTATTACGAGAGTTGCTTATGAGAATTTGTCTGGCCCCATTGAGTTCCTATGATAAATGAAATCTAACCTGGCGTTGTTAGTTCCCTTCTGGGGCCTTTTGATAGACCGATTGTCCAGAGATCTGTCATATGACCACTTAGAGTGGGTGAGTAGTTGGTTGGGGGAAGATGGACCTGTTTCCCGGGTCAGGTAGTCTCCCTCAAGTAGACTTTTTTATTCAAGGTTCCAAGCATTCCTCAGATGCTCAGGGTAACCCTACACATATGCCCAAACGAGGGAATTAGGCCACACTCTGCATGGAACATGATTCCCTTGGAGAATAAAGATTCCACCAATTCCCCCGTTTCTTAATGAAAATGAAGAGATGCAAATCAGGCCGCCATAGTGGGTTTCCGTTCAAATTCGATTTGCATAAACGGTATTCAGCGTATGGAATTTAAGTTAAAGAGGTACCCTCTCAAGGAGGGAGGACAAGTTTGGCCAGAACAACCCAACAAGCAAGAATCCTTGTGATCAAACCAACAATGTAACAAATGGATAAGTTTTGTAACGGTCCCAATCCCAATTCCAAACTCAGAAAGGCATCTTGGAGAGCTGGTCACTCACAAGACAAAAGACCCAGCAAGCCATGTTTCCTGAGGCCTTTGCTCTGGTGGCGTTTTATTCTCACAGGAAAGGTCGGGGAACAGAGGCCTAGCTTTGAGCGCTTTGCGCCATCGATGTAATCTAGTGCCAATCTCGCGGAAAGGCTTTTCAATGCGTGTGCGCCATTCAGGCCTGTATACGAGTAGCGTGAGTGGTTGTGGAGGATGTCATGAGTTTCAAATGACTTGCAGGAGGCCTAGGCTGCCCTCTGGACCTCCCGGGCTTTTCCCATGGCCCTGAGGGAGGACTGAATACTGGTGACTCCTCAGCATCAAACCTGTACTCTGAGGCCCAGAGCAGACCAGGAGCAACAGAAGGAACTTCCACATGAATTCCTGGGGCTGGGCCTTGGTGCCAAGCTCCCTGTACATGACCTGAGGGAATCTCTATAAGGGATAACTAGGATCAAAGGTGATTTTAAAAACTTTGTTTTGGTCCAGTTTCCTTGGTGAAAGACGCAACAAAGCGCTTATCTTTGATGTCACCAGAGCTCCTAGTGCTCTCACCCTTCAGGGTCCGAGGGTAACCAAAAAACAGAAGACAAATAAAACGTGAGTAAGAGGACAATGAAAAGATAAAAAAAAGGTAAAAGAAATCCTTCGTTGTGCTAAAATTAGAAGGTTGTGTTAAATAAAGTTGTCGTACATATTGTGTATCCAACACAGAAAAAACAACGTGCAGTGAAAGAAGTAGAAACATCGCATCGTGCATTGGGAGGACCGTATTTAGACGGTGGTAATAGGTTTCTATCTTTCCAATTGCACCGACGGCAAGAAATGTCAACCTTTATTAAGGTTTAGGAAGATGAGGACAAAAAGATGAACAAATCATGCATAATAGTGTTTACCCAGCGGAAGCCCCACAGATCTTCATCTGACTTTTATCGAGTTGCATATGAGAATTTCCCTAGGCCCCCATTGAGGAGTTCCCAAATGATATGAAATCAACCAGGCTAAAACCCTTCTGGCCTAGATCCATGACCAGGTCACGACCACATAGATGGGTGAGTAGATGGTTGGAAAAACCTGTTCCCCGTCAGGAGTCACCTCAGTAGACTTTTTTAATTCCAAGGTTCATCCTCAGATGCTCAAGGTACCACATGCCCAAAAGGAGGAATTAGGCCACACCTGCATGGCCCATGATTCCGTGGATAATAAAGTTCCACCAATTCCCGATCTAATGAAATCGAGAGTAGCATTCAGGCCCCAGAGTGGTTCCTACAATTCGATTTGCACGGGGGGTTTCAGCATGGAATTTAAGGTAAAGAGTCCTCAGAGGGAGGACAGAGTAGGCCACCATGCAAGATCCTGTGATCCAAATTGACAAATAGGAGAAGTTTTGGTGAAATTTCCAATCCCAAATTCCAAACTCAGAAGGCATCTATGGAGCGCTGGGTCACGTCACAGGTCAAAAGACCAGCAAGCCCATGTTTTCCTGGCCTTTGGCTCTGGGTGCGTTTTTTTCTCACAGGAAGGGCGGGGGAAGAGGCCTAGCTGACGCATTGCACCACGCTTTTTTTGGGTAATGCTAGTCCATCTCGCGGAAGGCTTTTCAATGCGTGTGCGCCATTCAGGCCTGTAATACGATAGCGTGAGTGGTTGAGGAGATGTCATGAGTTTCAAATGACTTGCAGGAGGCCGAGGCAGCCCTCTGGACCTCCCCGGGCTTTGCCCATGGCCCTGAGGAGGAACTGAATACTGGTGGACTCCTCACAAATCAAACTGTACTCAGAGGCCCAGAGCAGACCATGACAGCCCCCCCAGAAGGCACTTCCACCATTAATTCCTGGGGCTGGGCCTATGGTGCCGAAGCTCCCTGTAACATACCTGAGGGATCTCTATAAGGGATAACAAAGGTGATTTTAAAAACTTTGATTAGTCCAGTTTCCTTGTGAAAGACGCAACAAAGCTTTCTTGATGTCACCAGGCTCTAGTGGCTCTCAGCCATTCAGGTCCGAGGGTAACCAAAAAAACAGAAGACTTGTAGGTGGCACAGAGCAGCATCAGCTCTGTGTCCAAGCTCCAGAACAGCATACAGGACCCAGGGACAAAACACCACTTGGAAACCTGTTTTTTTCGCAGAGCTGGTTACGAGATACATTACCATGTATCCCCATTATCGGTTTGGGAAGTGGGCCAAATCTATGCAATTGTAACAACAGTAGAGGTGAAAATTCTTAGGACATTGAAGTTGGGCACTGGTTTCCTTTTCTTAGCTTTCTTTTTTTGTAATTTTCATGTCTATCTATGAGTTTTCAATTCTATGGGTCATGTGAAGTCACTTAGGACATTGGCCCTTGAATTTAATTAAGAAAGTCAATAAAAAACGAAACACCAACTAAAGAAATAACGTGTGTGAAGGACAATGAAAATAAAAAAGTAAAGAAATCTGCTGGCAAAAAATAGGGGGGAGTTGTGTGAAATAATGTGGTCCACTAGTTGTGATAACCAGAAACGTGCAATGAAAGGAGAAACATGGCATCGTGCATGGAGACCGTATAGGGTATAGGTTTCTTTCCAAATCACAGGCAAATTGTCATCCCTTTTTAGGTTTGATAGGACAAAAAGATAAAATCATGCATAGTCCCAGCGGAAGCCCACAATATTCCGACTTTTTACGAGTTGGCTTATGAGAATTTCCTGCCCCCATTGAGTTTTCCTAAGATATGCATCAAACCAGGCTAGTATCCCTTCTGGCCTTGATCCATGACCAGGTCAATGACCACATAGATGGGTGAGAGTTGGTTGGAAAAGACCTGTTCCCGGGTCAGGAGTCTCCTCAGTAGACTTTTTTATCAAGGGTTCATCCTCAGATGCGCAGGGTCCCACATGCCCAAAAGAGAAATTAGCCGCACCTGCAATGGACATGAATTCCTTGGAGATTAAAGTTCCACCAATTCCTGGTATCTAATGAAATGAGAGTTGCATTTCAGCCCCAGAGTGGTTCCTCAATTCGATTGCAACGGGTTCCAGCGATGGAATTTAAGGTAAAGGAGGGTACTCAGAGGGAGGACAGTGTGGCCAACATGCATGATCCTGTGATCCAAATTGACAAATGGAGAAGTTTTGGAAATTTCCAATCCCAATCCAAACTCAGAAGGCATCTTGAGAGCTGGGTCACTCACAGGTCAAAAGACCACAAGCCATGTTTCCTGAGTCTTTGAGGCTCTGGGTGGCGTTTTTTTCTCACACGAAGGGCGGGGGAAGAGGCCCAGCTTGAGCGCTTTGCGCCAATCGCTGTAATGCAAGTGGGCCATCTCGCGGAAGGCTTTTTCAATTGCGTGTGCGCCATTCAGGCCTGTATACGATACGTGAGTGGTTTGTGAGGATGTCATGAGTTGCAACATGACTTGCAGGAGGCCTAGGCTGCCCTCTGCCTCCCGGGCTTTTTCCCATGGCCCTGAGGGAGGACTGAATAACTGGTGACTCCTCAGCATCAAACCTGTACTCTGAGGCCCAGAGCAGACCAGGACAACAGAAGGGAACTTCCACATGAATTCCTGGGGCTGGGCCTTGGTGCCAAGCTCCCTGGTACATGAACCCTGAGGGAATCTCTATAAGGGTATAACAAAGGTGATTTAAAAACTTTGTTTTGGTCCAGTTTCCTTGGTGAAAGACGCAACAAAGCATTCTTTGATGTCACCAGGCTCTAGTGCACTCAGCCATTTCGGGTCCAGAGGTAACCAAATACAGAAGACATGTAGGTGGCACAGAGCACATCAGCATCTGTGTCCAAGCTCCAAGAACAGCATACAGGACCCAGGGACAAAACCCACTTGGAAACCGTTTTTTTCGAAGAGCTGGTACGAGATACAGTACCATGTACCCCATTATCGGGAAGTTGGCCAAATCTATGCAATTGTTAAACAACAGTAGAGGTGAAAAACTGTAGACATTGAAGTTGGCACGGGTTTCTTGCTTATCTTTCTTTTTTTTAATTTTCATGTCTATCTATGATTTCAATTTAATGTGTCATGTGGAAGTCACTTAGGACATTGCCCGTGAATTTAATAAGGAGAAGTCAATAAAAAACGAAACACCACTAAAAGAAATACGTGTGTGAAGGACAATGAAAATAAAAAAGTAAAGAAATCTGCTGGCTAAAAATAGAGTTTGGTGTGAAATATGTGGTACTATTGTGTATAACACAGAAACGGCATGACGAGGAAGAAACATGCATCGTGCAAGGAGACCGGTTTAGGGGTATAGGTTTCTTTCAATTCCACAGCAAATGTCATCCTTTTAGGTTTGATGAGGACAAAAAGATGAAAATGCATGGCATAGTCAGCGGAAGCCCACAATCTTCGACTTTTTCGAGTTGCTTATAGAATTTCCTGCCCCCATTTAGTTCCTAAGATATGAAATTCAAACCAGCTAGTATCCCTTCTGGCCTTGATCCATGACCAGGCAATGACCACATAGAATGGGTGAGTAGTTGGTTGGAAAAGACCTGTTCCCGGGTCAGGAGTCTCTCAGTAGACTTTTTTATTCAGGGTTCATCCTCAGATGCTCAGGGTACCACATGCCCAAAAGAGGAATTAGGCCGCACGTGCATGGACATGATTCTTGGAGATTAAAGTTCAACCATCCTGGTTCTAGAAATTAGAGTGCAGTCAGCCCCGAGTGGTTCCTCAATTCGATTTGCAACGGGTTCCGATGGAAATTAAGTAAAGAGGTCCTCAGAGGGAGGACAGTGGTGGCCAACATGCAAGATCCTGTGATCCAAATTGACAAATTGGAGAAGTTTTGGAAATTATCCCAAATCCCAATTCCAACTCAGAAGCATCTTGGAGAGCTTGGGTCACTCACAGGTCAAAAGACCAGCAAGCCATGTTCCTGAGTCCTTTGGCTCTGGGTGGCTTTTTTTTGGTCTCACACGAAGGGCGGTGAAAGAGGCCTAGCTTGAAGCGCTTGGCGCCATCGAAGGTAATGCTAGTGCCCTCTCGCGGAATGCTTGTTTCAAGCGATTGTGCGCCATTCAGGCCTGTATACGAGTAGCTGAGTGGTTGTGGAGGAATGTCATGAGTTTCAAATGACTTGCAGAGGCCTAGGCTGCCCTCTGGGCCTCCCGGCTTTTCCCTTGGCCCAGGGAGGACTGGAATACTGGTACTCCCTCAGCATCAAACCTGTACTCTGAGGGCCCCAAGCAGACCAGGAGCAACAGAAGGAACGTCCACATGAATTCCTGGGGCTGGGCCTTGTGCCAAGCTCCCCTGTAAATGACCTGAAGGGAATCACTATAAGGATAACAAAGTGATTTTAGAAAAAACTTTGTTTTGGTCCAGTTTCCTTGTTGAAAGACGCTACAAAGCTTTTTCTTTGATGTCACCAGGCCTCTAGTGCTCTCAGCCATTCCAGGGTCGAGGGTAACCAAAAAACAGAAGAACTTGTAGGTGGCACAGAGCAGCATCAGCATCTGTGTCCAAGCCCCAAGAACAGCATACGGACCCCAGGGACAAAACACCACGTGGAAACCTTTTTTTTTCGAAGAGCTGGTACGAGATACATTACCATGTATCCCCATTATCGTGAAAGTGGCCAAATCTATGCAATTTGTTTAACAAACATAGAGGTGAAAAAATCTGTAGGACATTGAGTTGGCAACTGGTTCTTTTCTTATCCTTTCTTTTTTTTAATTTTCCATGCTATCTATGAGTTTTCAATTTAATGGTCATGGTGAAGTCACTTAGGACATTGCCCGTTGAATTTAATTAAGAAACACCCGTCAATAAAAAAAAACGAAACACCACTAAAAGAAATACGTGTGTGAAGACAAAGAAAATAAAAAGTGTAAAGAAATCTGCTGGCTAAAAATAAGTTGTGTAAATATGTGTCACATATTGTTGTTAAACACAGAAACGTGCATGAAAGGAGAAACAGGCATCGTGCATGGAGACCCGGTTTAGGGGTATAGGTTTGCTTTCAATTCCACAGGGCAACATGTCATCCTTTATGTTTGATGAGGACAAAAAGATGAAAATGCATGCAATAGTCAGCGGAAGCCCACAATCTTCGACTTTTTCGAGTTGCTTATGAAATTTCCTGCCCCCATTGAGTTTGCCTAAGATATGAAATCAATCCAGGCTAGGACCCCTTCTGGCCTTGATCCTTGACCGGTCATGGACCACATAGATGGGTGAGTAGTTGTTGAAAAGACCTGTTCCCGGGTCAGGAGTCTCCTCAGTAGACTTGTTTTTTATTCAAGGGTTTACATCCTCAGATGCGCAGGTTACCACAGCCCAAAAGAGGGGAAGTAGGCCGCTCCTGCATGGACATGATTCTTGGAGATTAAAGTTCCACAATTCCTGTTCTACTGAGATATGAGAGTGCATCGGCCCCCAGAGTGGATCCCTCAATTCGATTGCAACGGGTTCAGCGATGGAATTTAAGGTAAATAGGTCCTCAGAGGAGGACAGTGTGGCCAACATGCCAAGATCCTTGTTGATCCAAATTGACCAAATGGAGAAGTTTTGGA
Source organism: Tamias sibiricus (assembly GCA_025594165.1). Lineage (NCBI taxonomy): Eukaryota > Metazoa > Chordata > Mammalia > Rodentia > Sciuridae > Tamias > Tamias sibiricus. The sequence goes on along the minus strand of CM046665.1, from coordinate 141,868,553 downwards.
AATTTCCAATCCCAATTTCCAAACTCAGAAGGCATCTTGGAGAGCTGGTCACTCACAGGTCAAAGACCACTACCATTTTTCCCTGGAGTCCCTTTGGCTCTGGGTGGCGTTTTTTTCTCACACGAAGGGCGGGGGAAGAAGGCTAGC
>CM046665.1:141835409-141868306 GCA_025594165.1 Tamias sibiricus | reverse complement strand
AGCACTAGAGCCTGGTGACATCAAAGAAAGCTTTGTTGCGTCTTTCACCAAGGAAACTGGACAAAACAAATTTTTAAAATCACCTTTGTTATCATTGTTATCCCTAATAGAGATTCCCTCATGTTCAATGTACGGGAGCTGTGCACCAAGGCCCAGCCCCAGGAATTCATGTGGAAGTTTTCCATCATGTTGCTCTCTGGTCTGCTCTGGCCTCAGAGTACAGGTTGAAATGCTGAGGAGGTCACATATTCATTCCTCCTCAGGCCATGGGAAAAGCCCGGGGAGGTCCAGAGGGCAGCCTAGGCCTCTCTGCAAGTCCCATTTGAAACTCATGACCATCCCTCCACAACCTTCTCACGCTACTCGTAGACAGGTCCTGAATGGGGCGCACACAGCATTGAATAGCCCTTCCGCGAGAAGGCACTCACATTACATCCATGGCGCAACAGCGCTCAAGCTAGGCCTCTTCCCCGCCCTTCCTTGTAAAAAAAAAGCGCCACCCATAGCCAAAGGCCTCAAGGAAACATGCTTGCTGGTCGTTTGACCTGTGAGTGACCCAGCTCTCCAAGATGCCTTCTGAGTTTGGAATTGGGATTGGAAATTCCAAAAACTTCTCCATTGTCAATTTGAAACCATGCACTGCATGTTGGCCACAATCTGTCCTTCTCTGAGGACCTCATCAACTTAAATTCCATCGCTGAACCCGTTACACCAGCAAATCGAATTGAGGAACCATCTCTCGGGGCCTGAATGCACTCACATTTCATTAGAACCCGAATTGGTGGAACTTTAATCTCCAAAATCATGTCCATGCAGGTGCGGCCTAATTCCTCACTTTTGGGCATGTGGTGCCCTGAGGCAATCTGAGAGACCCTTGAATAAAAAAGTCTACTAGAGGAGACTCCTGACCCGGAAAGGTCTTTTCCCAACCAACTACTCACCCATCAATGTGGTCATGTGCCTGGTCATGGATCAAGCCAGAAGGTATACTAGCCTGTTTTTTGAATTCATATCTTAGGAACTCCAATGGGGCAGGAAAATTCCCATAAAGCAACACGAAAAAGTCGAAGATTTGTGGCTTTCCGCTGCTATTGTAATAGCCCATGCCATTTTATCATCATTTTGACCTCGCCAAACCTAAAAATGGAAGACATTTGCCTGTGAATTGAAAGAAACCTATACCCCTAAACACCCGATCCTCCATGCATCGATGCATGTTTTCTACTTTCATGCACTTTTTCTTGTTATACCAATAAAGTGACCCGACTATTTCACACAACCTATTTATAGCCAGCAGATTTCCTTTACTTTTTTATTTTCATTGTCCTTCACACACGTATTTCTTGTAGTGGTGTTTCGTTTTCCATTGATTTTTAAATTAAAATCGAACGGGGCGATGTCCTAAGTGAACTTCACTATCGACACATGTAAATTGAAACTCATAGATAAGACATGAAAAAAAAAAAACAAGAAAGATAAGAAAAGAAACGCAGTGCCAACTTCTCAATGTCCTACAGAATTTCACCTCACCGCTGTTAACAATTGCTACGATTTTGCCCACTTCACGATAATGGGGATACATGGTAATGTATCTCGTAACCAGCTCTTCGAAAAAAACAGGTTTCCAAGTGGTGTTTTTGACCCTGTCCTGTATGCTGTTCCTTGGAGCTTGACACAGATGCTGATGCTGCTCTGTGCCACCCACAAGTCTTCTGTTTTTTTTGGTTACACCTCGGACCCTGAATGGCTGGAGAGCACAAGAGCCTGGTGACACTCAAAGAAAGCTTTGTTGCCTCTTTCACCACTGGTAACTGACCAAAACAAACTTTTTAAAATCACCTTTGTTAATCTTTGTTATCCCTTATAGAGATTCCTCAGGTCATGTACAGGGAAGCTTGGCACCAAGGCCCAGCCCCAGGAATCATGTGGAAGTTCCTTCTGTGCTCCTGGTCAGCTCCTGGCCTCAGAGTACAGGTTTGAATGCTGAGGAGCACCAGTATTCAGTCCCTCCCTCAGTGCCACGGGAAAAGCCCGTGAGGGTCCAGAGGCAGCCTAGCCTTCCTGCAAGTCAACATTTGAAACTCATAACATCCTCCACAACCTCTCACGCTACTCGTATTACAGGCCTGAATGGCGCACTCACGCATTGAAAAGCTTCCACGAGAATGCACTGTCCAGCAATAACATCGATGCGCAAAGCGCCTCAAGCTAGGCCTCTGACCCCCGCCCTTCCAGTGAGAAAAAAACGCCACCCAGAGCCAAAGGCCCAGGAAACATGCTTGCTGTCTTTTGACCTGTGAAGTGACCCAGCTCTCCAAGATGCCTTCTGAGTTTTGGAATTGGGGATTTGGAAAATTCCAAAACTACACTTCTCTCCATTTGTCAATTTAGGATCACAGGATCTTGCATGTTGGCCACACTGTCCTCCCTCTGAGGAACCTCTTATACCTTAAATTCCATCGCTGAACCCGATGCAAATCGAATTGAGGAACCACTCTGGGGCCTGAATGCACTCTCATTTCATTAGAACCGGGAATTGTGGAACTTTTAAACTCCAAGAATCATGTTCCATGGCAGGTGCGGCCTAATTCCCTCTTATTGGGCATGTGTACCCTGAGCATCTGTTATGAACCTTGAATAAAAAAGTCTACTGATGAGACACCTGACCCGGGAACAGTCTTTTCAACCAACTAACTCACCCATCTATGTGGTCATTGACCTGGTCCTTGTGATACAAGGCCAGAAGGGATAACAAGCCCTGTAGTTTGATTTCATATCTAAGGAACTCAATGGGGCAAGGAAATTCTCATAAGCAACTCGAAAAAGTCCGAAGATTGTGGCTTCTTCCGCTGGACTATTGCATAGCATTTTTTCATCTTTTTTGTCCCTCTCAAACCTAAAAGGATGACATTTGCCCTGTGAATTGAAAGAAACCAATACCCCTAAAAAACGTCCTCCCATGCCACGATGCATTTTTTACTACTTTCATGCCGTTTCTTGTGGTTATACACAATATGTTGGACTCACAATTTCACACAACTCTAATTTTTAGCCAGCATATTTCTTTACTTTTTTATTTCATTGTCCTTCACACACTTAAATTCTTTAGTGGAGTTTCGTTTTTTCAATGATTTTTTTTAAATTAAAATCAACGGGCAATGGTCCTAAGTGACTTCAATTCACATCGACACATTAAAATGAAACTCATAGATAGACATGAAATAAAAAAAATAAAGAAAGATGAAGAAAAGAAACCGTGCCAACTTCAAATGTCCCTACAGATTTTCGACCTCTACAGCTGTAAACATTGCATAGATTTGCCCACTTCAACGAATAATGGGGAATAACAGGTAAAAATGTATCTCGTAACGCAGCTCTTCGAAAAAAAACAGGTTTTCCAAGTGTGTTTTTGACCCTGGGTCCTGTAATGCTGTTCTGGAGCTTTGGACACAGATGCGTGAAGCAGCACTGTGCCACCTACAAGTCTTATGTTTTTTGTTACCCCACGGACCCTGAATTGCTGAGAGCACTAGAGCCTGGTGACATCAAAGAAAGCTATGTTGCGTCTTTCACCAAGGAAACTGGACCAAAACCCAAACTTTTTAAATCACCTTGTTATCCCATATAGAGATTCCTCAGGGCCATGTACAAAGGGGAGCATGGCGCACCAAGCCCAGCCCCAGGAATTCATGTGGAAGTTCCTTCTGATTGCTCCTGGTCCCTGCTCTGGCCTCATAGTACAGGTTTTTGATGGCTGAGGAGATCACCAGTAAAGACAGTCCTCCCCTCAGGGCCATGGGATTAGCCCCGGAAGGTCCAAGGCAGCCTATGCACCTGGCAAGTCCCTATATTGAAACTCATGACAATCCTCCACAACCTCCTCACGCTACTCCGTATACAGGCCTGAATGGCGCAACTAACTCATTGAAAAGCCTTCCGCGAGAAGGCAACTAGCAATTACATCGAGGCGCAAAAGCGCTCAAGCTTAGGCCCTCTTCCCCCCGCCCTTCCATGAGAGAAAAAAACGCCACCTCCAGAGCCAAAGGCCTCAGTAAACATGGCTAGCTGGTCCATTTGTACCTGTGAGTGACCCAGCCCTCCAAGAATGCCCTTCAGAGTATGGAATTGGGAATAGGGAAATTCCCAAAACTCTCCATGTTTGACAATTTGGATCACAGGATCTTGCCCATGTAGGCCACACTGTATCCTTCCTCTGAAGGACCTCTTCACCTTAAATTCCAACGCGAACCGTTTGCAAATCGAATTGAGGACCACCTCCGGGGCCTGAAATGAATTCACTCTCATTCATTAGAACCGGGAATTGGGTAACTTTAATCTCCAAGAAATCAAGTCCAGCAGTGCGGCCCTAATTTTCTCTTTGGGCAAAAAATGTGGTACCCGAGCATCTGAGGATGAACCCTTGAATAAAAAAGTTCAACTGATGAGACTCCTTTACCCCGGTAAACAGGTCTTTTCCAACCAACCTACTCACCCACTGAAGTGGGTCATTGACCTGGTCATGGATCAAGGCCGAAGGGATTACTTAGCCTGGTATTTTGATTTCAATCTTTAGGACCTCAATTGTGCAGAAATTCCCATAAGCCAACTCGAAAATAGTCGAAGATTGTGGGCTTTTTCCGCTGCACTATTGCATGCATTTTCATCTTTGTTGTCCTCATCAAACCTAAAAGGATTACATTTGCCTGTGAATTGAAAGAAACCCTATACCCCTAAACCGGTCTCCAAGCACGATGCATTTTCTACTTTCAATGCACTGTTTCTGTGAATAATACACAATAATTGACCAACATATTATCTCACACAACTCATATTAAGCCAGCAATTTCTTTACTTATTTATTTTCATGTCCTTCACACACGTATTTCTTTAGTGGTGTTTCGTTTTTTATGATTTTTTAAATTAAAATCAACGGGCAATGTCCTATAGAGACTTCACACACATCGACACCATTGAAATGTGAAACCATAGATATACCTAGAAAATAAAAAAAAAAAAGAAAGATAAAGAAAAGAAACCAGTGCCAACTTACATGTCCTACGATTTCACCTCTACTGCTGTTAACAAAATGCATAGATTTGGCCACTTACACGATAATGGGGATACATGGTAATGTAACACGTAACCATCTCTCGAAAAAAACAGTTTCCCAATTGGTTTTTTGACCCTGGTGCCTGTATATGCTGTTTCTTGGAAGCTTTGACATAGATCTGAAGCTGCTAGCTGTGCCACCTACAAAGTCTTCTGTTTTTTGTTTACCCTCCGACCCTGAAATGGCTGAGCAGCACTAGGAGCCTGGACATCAAAGAAGAGCTATGTTTGCGTCTTTCACCAAGGAAAATGGACCAAAACCAAGTTTTTTAAATCACCTTTTTTGTTATCCCTTATAGAGATTCATCAGTCAGTTACAGGAGCTTGTGCCCAAGGCCCAGCCCAGGAATTCATGTGGAAGTTCCAACTGTTGCTCCTGGTGTGCTCTGGGCCTCAGAGTACAGGTTTGATGCTGGGAATCCCAGTATTCAGATCCTCCCTCAGGCCAAGGGAAAAGCCCGGTATGTCCAGAGGCAGCCTAGGCCTAACCTGCACGTCATTTGAAACTCAAGAAATCCTCCAACAACCACTCACGCTTACTCGTATACAGCCTGAATGGCGCACGACGCATCAGAAAAGCCTTCCGCGAGATGGGACGACTAGCATTACATCGATTGGCGCAAAGCGCTCAGCTAGGCCTCTCCCCCAAACCATCCCTGTGAGAAAAAAACGCCCACCCAGAAATTCCAAAGGGGCCTCAGAAACATGGCTTGCTGGTCTTTTGACCTGTGAGTGAACCCAGCACTCCAAATGCCTTCTGAGTTTGAATTGGGATTGTAAATTCCCAAACTTCTCCATCTTGTCAATTTGATCACAGGATCTTGCATTATGAGCCACACCTGGTCCTCCCTCTGAGACCTCTTTACATTAAATTCCATCGCTTGCACCCGTTGCAAATATCGAATTGAGTTTGACCACTCTGGGGCCTCATTGCACTCTCATTTCATTAGAACGGGAAATTGGTGGAACTTTATTCTCAAGAATCATGGTCCATACAGGGTGCGGCCTAATTCCTCTTTTGGGCATGTGGTACTCTGGAGGCATCTGAGGATGAACCCTTTAATAAAAAATTCTATGAGGAGACTCCTGACCCGGGCACAGGTCTTTTCCAAAAACTACTTCACCCTTCTATGTCCGTCATTTGACATGGCTGGAATCAGCCAGAAGGGATACTAGCTGGATTTGATTTCAAAATTTAGGAACTCAATGGGGGCAGGAATTCTCACAAGCAACTCGAAAAAGTCGTAGATTGTGGGCTTCCGCGGACTATTGCATGCTATTTTCATCTTTTTGTTCTCATCAATTCCTATAAGGATGACATTTGCCTTGTGAATTGAAAGAAAACCTATACCCCTAACGGTCGCCATGCACGATGCATGTTTCTACTTTCATGCACGTTTCTTGTTTTACACAATATGTGACCACATATTTCAAAACTACTCTATTTTTAGACAGCAGATTCTTTACTTTTTTTATTTCATTGTCTTCACACTCGTATTTCTTCAGTTGGTGTTTCGTTTTTTTATTGATTTTTTTTATTAACATTCAACGGGCAATGTCCTAAGTGACTTCACATCGACCACATTAAATTGAAACTATAGATAGACATGAAAATTAAAATAAAAAGAAAGATAAGAAAAGATAAAACTTAGTGCCATACTCAATGTCTATTCAGATTTTACTCTACTGCGTTAACTATTGCATAGGATTGGACACTTCTCGATAATAATGGGGAGGATACATGGTTATGTATTCTCGTAACCAGCTCTTCGAAAATAACAGGTTTCAAGTGGTGTTTTGGACCCTGGTCTGTATGCTTGTTCTTGGAGCTTGGACCACAGATGCTGATGATGCTCTGTGCCACTCAAGTCATCTGTTTTTTGTTTTTACCCCTATCCGACCTGAATGGCCTGAGAGCACTAGAGGCTGGGTGAATCAAAGGGGAAAGCTTATGTTGCGTTTTCACCATGGAAACTGGACCAAAACAAAGTTTTTAAAATCACCTTTGTTTTCCCTTCTTAGAGGATTCCTAGGTCATGTCCAGGGACTGGCACAAGGGCCCAGCCCCAGGAATTCATGTGGCAAGTTCCTTCTGTTGCTCTGGTCTGCTCTGGGTCTCAGAGTCACAGGTTTGATGCTGAGGATGTCACCAGTATTCAGTCCTACTTTGGCATGGGAAAAGGCCCCCCCCGGGAGGTCCAGAGGGCAGCCTAGGCTCCTGCAGTATTTGAAACTCATGACATCCTCCACAACCACTCACGCTACTGATACAGGCCTGAATGGCGCACACGCATTGAAAAGCCTTCGCGGATGGCACTAGCATTACATTCGATGGCGCAAAGCGCTCAAGCTAGGCCTCTTCCCCCGACCTTCCTGTTATGAGAAAAAAACGCCACCAGAGCCAAAGGCCTCAGGAAACATGGCTTGATGGGTCTTTTGACCTAGTGAGTGACCAGGCTCTCCAAGATGCTTTGAGGTGTGGAATTGGAATTGGAAATTTCCAAAACGTCTACATTGTCAATTTGGATCACAGGGATTTTTGCATGTTGGCACACTGTCTCCCTTGAGGACTCTTTACCTTAAAATTCATCGCTGAACCCGTGGCAAATCGAATTGAGGAATCCACTCTGGGGCCATGAAATGCCCCTCTCATTTCATTTAGGAACCGGGAATTGGTGGAACTTTTAATCTCCAAAGTAATCAAGTCCTTTGCAAGGTGCGGACCTAATTCTCCTTTTGGGCATGTCGGTACCTGAGCATCCTGAGGTTGAACCCTTGAAATAAAAAAATAGTCTTCTGACTGAGGAGGAATCTGGACCCGGGAACAGGTCTTTTCCAACCAACTACTCACCCAATTCTATGTGGTCATTGGACTCTGGTCATGGATCAAGTGCCAGAAAGGGATACTAGGGACCTGGTTTGATTTTCTAATCTTAGGAACCGCTCAAATGGGGCAGGAAATTCTTCATAAAGCAACTCGAAAAAGTCGAAGATTGTGGGCTTCCGCTGACTATTGCATGCATTTTCATCTTTTTGTCCTCATTCAAACCTAAAAGTGATGACATTTGCATGTGATTTGAACATGTAACCTATACCCCTATAAAATCCGGTCTCCATGCACGATGCAGTTTCTACTTTCATGCACTGTTTCTTGTTATACACAATATGTGACCACAAATTTACACAACTCTATTTTTAGCCAGCAGATTTCTTTACTTATTTATTTTCATTGTCCTTCACACACGTATTTCTTTAAGTGGTGTTTTCGTTTTTTTAGTGTAATTTTTTTAATTAAAATCAACGGGCAATGTCTAGTGATTCACATCGACACATTAAATTGAAAACTCATAGATAGACATGAAAATAAATAAAAAAAAAAGTAAGATAAGAAAAAGGAAACAGTGCCAACTTAAATGTCCTACTAGATTTTCAACTTTACCTTGCTGTTAATCAATTGATTGATTTGGACCAACTCTCGAGAATGGGGATACCATGGTAATGTATCTCGTAACCCAGGCTCTTCGAAAAAAAAACAGGTTTCCAAGTGGTGTTTTGACCTGGGTCATTGTATGCTGTTCTTGGAGCTTGGACACAGATGCTGATGTGCTCGTGTGCCTCCTACAAGTCTTCTGTTCTTTTGTTTATCCCTGACCTGTATGGTGAGTGCACTAGAGCCTGGTGACATCAAGAAAGCTTGTTGCGTCTTTCACCAAGGGATACTGGTACCAAAACAAGTTTTAAAATCACCTTTGGTATCCTTATTGAGATTCCCTCACGGTCATGTACTGGGAGCTTGGCACCAAGGCCCCATCCCAGGAATTCATTGTGGAAGTTCCTTCTGTGCTCCTGGTTGCTCTGGGCTCTCAGAGTAAACAGGTTTTTGATTGCTTGAGAGATATCAACCCAGAATTCCCACTCCTCCCTCAGAGCACATGGGAAAGGCCCCGGGAAGGTCCCCAGGAGGGCCCAAGCCCAAGCCCCTCTCCTGCAAAGTACCACATTTGAAAACTCAATGAACAACATCCTTCCCACAACCACTCACGCTACTCGTATACAGGCCTGAATGGCGCAAAACACGCCCAATTGAAAAAAGCCTTCCGCGAGATGGCACTAGCATTAACATCGATGGCGCAAAGCCCCGCTCCTCAAGCTAGCCCTCTTACAAATTTTAACCCCGCCCTTAATTTCCTCTGTGAGAAAAAAAACGCCACCCAGAGCCAAAAGGCCCCCTCAGGAACAAAAACATGGGGGCCTTGCTGGTACCCCCCCCGTTTGACCTGTGGTATGTGAGTGAAACCCCAGCTTTCTCCCAAGATGCCCTTTTCCCCTGAGTTTGGAATTGGGGGCATTGGAAAATTTCCCAAAACTTCTTTCTCTTCCATTTTGTCACCCAACCCCAGATTTGGATCAACAGGATCTTTGGCACAATGTTTTGGGCCACACTGTATCCCCCCCCCCCTCCCTCCCTGAGGACCTCTCTTTACCTTAAATTCCAAATCGCTTGCCTGAACCCCCCGTTGCAAATCGAATTGAGGAACCCACTTCAGGGGCCCTGAATGCACTACCCCTCATTTCATTAGAACCGGGGTAATTGGTTTGTAAAACTTTAATCTCCAAGAAATCATGTCCCCCCCATGCAAGGTGCGGCCCCTAATTCCATCTTTTGGGACCATGTGGGTAAAACCCTGAGCATCTGAGGAATGAAAAACCACTTGAATAAAAAAAAGTCCTACTAACGAGGAGACTCCCCCCCTGACCCCCGGAAACAGGGTTTTTCCACCACTTTTTTATTTTTCCAAACAACTACTCACCCATCTATTGTGTTATCCCCCATTGACCTGGTCATGGATCAAGTGCAAGGCCAGAAAGGGAAAGGATACTAGCCCTGGTTTGATTTCAAATCTTTAGGAACTCAATGGGGGCTGCAGGAAAATCTTCATAAGCAACTCGAAAAAAGTCGAAGAATTCGTGGGCCCTTTATTCCGCTGGACTATTGCAAACATGCCATTTTGTCATCTTTTTTTTATTTCCTCAATCAAACCTAAAAGGAATGAACAATTTGCCCCCCCTGTGAGAATTGAAAAGAAACCCTTAGACCCCCTAAAAAAAACCGGTCTCCCTCCATGCAAAACGATGCCATGTTTTTTACTTACTTCATGCACGTTTTCTCACTGTGTTTAATCACAATAAATGTTTGACCACATAAAGTATTCCTCACAACTCTATTTTTAGCCAGCAAAGATTTTTTCCCCACTACTTTTTTATTTTTTCATTGTCCCCCTTTCACACACACGTTATTTCTTTTAGTGGGTGAGTTGTTTCGTTTTTTATTGATTTTTTTAATTAAAAATCCAAAACGGGCCCCAATGTCCCCACCTAAGTGACTTCACACATCGAACACATTAAATATTTGAAAAACTCATAAGATAGACCCACATGAAAAATAAAAAAAAAAAAAAGAAAGATAAGGGAAAAAGAAAAAAACCAGTGCCAACTTCAATGTCCCCCTAAGACAGATTTTTTGCACCTCTACTTGTTTTGTTTTAACAATTGCATAGATTTGGCCCCCACTTTACACGATAATGGGGAATACCATGGGTAAAATGTATCCTCGTCGTAACCAGCTTCTTGTCTTTCGAAAAAACAAACAGGTTTCCCCAGTGGGTGTTTTTTTGACCCTGGGTCCCCTGTATGCTGTTTCCTTGGAGCTTGGACAACAGAATGGCACAGAATGCCCATGCTGCTGTGCCACCTACAAGTTTCCTTCTGTTTTTTGGTTTACCACCCTCTCGACCCCCCTGAAATGGCTTGAGAGCACTAGAGCCCTGCGTGAACCATTCAAAGAAAGCTTTTATGTTGCGTCCCCCCCATTTCACCAAGGAAACTGGACCCAAAAACAAAGGATTTTTAAAAATCAACCTTTGTTATCCCTTTATAGAGATTCCCCCCCTCAGGTCCCCACATGGTACAGGGGAGCTTGGCACAAAGGCCCCCAGCCCCCCCCAGGGAAATTCATGTGGGGAACAGTTTCCTTCTGTAGCTTCTCCTGGTCTTTGCTTCTGGGCCAGAGAGTACAGGTTTTTTGATGCTGAAGGAGTCCACCAGTTTTTCAGTTCCCCACTCCCTCAAAGGGGCCATGGGGAAAAGCCCGGGAGGTCCAGAGGGCAGCCTAGGCCTCCCCTGGGCACAAAGTCACCCATTTGAAAACTCATGGGACCCTCCCTCCCTCCCACAAACACTCCACAACCGCTACTCCGTATACACAGGCCCCCTGAATGGAGCTCCAACACGCATTGAAAAGCCTTACTCGCGAGAAAAATGGCAACTAGCAAAATTTAACATCGATGGGCGCAAAAAGCGCTCAAGCCCCTAGGCCCTCTTCCCCCCCGCCGCCCTTCCTGTGAGGAAAAAAAAAAACGCCCACCCAGAAGCCAAAGGCCTCAGTGAAAAAATCATGGCCATTGCTGGTCTTTTTTGACCCCTGTGTGAGTGACCCAGCTATCCAAGATGCCTTACTGAGTTTGGAAATTTGGGATTTTGGAAATTTCCAAAACTCTCCATTTGTCCCCAATTTTTGGATCACAGGATATCTTGCAATGGTTGGCCACACACTGTCCCTCCTCCCCCTCTGAGGACCTCTTTACCTTAAAATTCCAATCGCTGAAACCCGTTTGCAAAATCGAAATTTGAGGAAACCACTCTGGGGCCGCTGAATGCACTCACTCCTCATTTCATTAGAACCGGGAATATTGGTTGGAACATTTAATCTCCAAGAATCCATGTTCCATGCAGGGTTGTGGTGGGCGCACTAATTTCCCTCCCCTCCTTTTGGGCAATGTGGTAAAAACCCTGAGCATCCAACTGAAGGAATGAAACCCTTGAATAAAAAAAAAGTCTACTGAGGAGACCCCTCCTGAACCCGGGGGAAACAGGGTCCCACCAACTTTTTCCCCAACCAACTTACTCCCCACCCCCATCTATGTGGTCCCATTGAGACCCTGGGTCATGGATCAAGGCCAGAAAGGGATTTTTTTTACTAGCCCTGGTTTTTTGATTTCATATCTTAGGAAACCTCAATGGGGGGGCAGGAAAAAAATTTCTCATAAAGCAACCTCCCGAAAAAAAAGTTTCGAAAGATCCGTGGGGCCTTCCCGCTGGAAACTAACTATTTGGCATGCATTTTTCAAATCTTTTTTTTACCCCTCATCATCAAAACCTATAAAGGAGTGGACATTTGCCCCTGTGAATTTGAAAAAGAAAAAACCCCCTATACCCCTAAAAAACCGGTCCCCCCACCCTCCATGCACACGATGCATGTTTTTCCCTACTTTCCATGCAACGTTTTTCTGTGTTATAATACACCTAAAATGTGAACCACCATATTTCAAACACAACAACTCTATTTATTAGTATTAGCCCAGCCAAAAAGATTTTCTTTATACTTTTTTTATTTTCAAATGTCCCGCCCTTCACACACACGTAAATTTCTTTAAGTGGTGTTTCCGTTTTTTTTTTTATTATTGATTTTTTTTTTTAAATTTAAAATCAACCGGGCAAAATGTCCCCCTAAAGTGGAACTTCACAATCACATTCGACCACATTAAATTGAAAACACTCATAGATAGACCCCCCCAATGAAAAATAAAAAAAAAAAAGAAAAGAAAGAGATAAGAAAAAGAAAACCAGTGCCCAACCCTTCAATGTCCCTTGACCAGATTTTTCCCACCTCACTAATACTGTTGGTTAAACAATTTTGCAATAGAATTTTGGCCCCACTTCACGATAAATGGGGATACATTGGGGTAAATGGTAATCTTCGTAACCAGCTCCTTCGCCGAAAAAAAAAACAGGTTTTGTATCCCAAGGTGGTGGGTGTTTATTTGGAACCCCTGGGAGTCCCCCCCCCTGTATATGCTGTTTCCTTGGAGCTGGACACCAAGATGCATGGATGCCCTGCTCTTCAGTGCCCACCTACAAGTCGTCCCCCTTCCTGTTTTTTGGGTTACCCTCCGGACCCCTGAATGGCTGAAAAGAGCACTAGAGGCCCTGGGGGTGGGACATCAAAAGAAAAGTCTTTTGGTTGCCCCCGTCTTTTTCACCAAGGAAACCTGAGAACCAAAAGCAAAGTTTTTTTTAAAAAATCAACCTTTGGTTTAGTTATCCCCCCTTATAGAAGATTCCCCCCTCAGGGGTCAAAGATGTACAGGGAGCTTGGTGGCCACCAAGGCCCCAGCCCCCCAAAGGAAAATTCATGTGGAAGTTTTCCTTCTGTTCCCTTTGCTTCCTGGGGTCCTGCCCCCTCTCTGGGCCCTCAGAGTACAGGGTTTTTGAATGCTGAGGAAAGTTCCCACCAGTAAAATTCCCCAGTCCCACCTCCCCTCAGGGCCCCCCATGGGAAAAAAGCCCGGGAGGTCCAGAGGGCAGCCTAGGCCCTCCTGCAAGTCCCCTATTTGAAAAACTCATTGACATCCTCCACCCAAACCACTCCACGCTTTACTCCCCCTCGTCATACACAGGCCTCCTTACAATGGCCGCACAACGCAGGACCTTTTGAAAAGAGACCTTCCGTGCGAGATAATGGCACAAAACCTAGCATTACATCGCGATGGCGCAAAGCCCGCTCAAGCTAGGCCCCTCCTTCCCCCGCCCCTTTTCCTGTGAGAAAAAAAAACCGCCACCCAGAGCCCCAAAAGGCCCCTCAGGAAACAATGGCTTTTGCCGCTGGTCCCTTTTGACCTGTGGAAGTGAACCCCCCCAGCCTCCTCTCCAAGAGTGCCTTCTGAGTTTGGAATTGGGAATTGGAAATTTTTATCCAAAAACTTTCTCCCATTTTGTCAATTTGGATCCACAGGGATCTTGGCATGTTTGGCCAACACCCTGTCCGCCTCCCCCACTCCCCTCGAGAGGACCTCCTCATTATGTATCTTAAAATTTCCCATCCTCGCTGAAAGATACCCGTTTGCAAAATCCCGAATTGAGGAACCACTCTGGGGCCTGAAAATATGCACTCTCCATTTCAATAGAAAACGGGGAAATTTGTTGGAACCCCCTTTAATATCTCCAAGAAAATTCCATGGTCCCTGCCACCCATTGGGCAGTGTGGGCGGCCCCCTAATTCCCTCTTTTGGGCAATGTGGTTAAACCCACTGAGCATCTGAGGATGAACCCTTGAATAAAAAAAAGTTCCTAACTGAAAAGAGGAACTCCTGACCCCCCAGGAAACACCAGGTCTTTTTTCCAACCAACTACCACACCCCATCTATGTGGTCATTGACCTGGGTCATGGATCAAGGGCCCAGAAAAAGGGATAACTAGCCCCTGGTATTTTTTTTTGGATTTCAATATCTTAGGAAAACCCTAAATGGGGGCAGGGAAAAAATTCCTCCCTCATAAGCAACTCCCGAAAAAAAAAGTCATCCGATAAGAAATCGTGGGCTTCCCGCTGACTATTGCCATGCAATTTTTCTCATCTTTTTTTTTTCCCTCATCAAACCCCTAAAAGGATGGAACATTTTGCCTGTGAAAATTGAAAAGAAAACCTAATACCCCTAAAAACGTTCAAACCCGGTACCCCCACCTCCATGCACGATGCATTTTTTTTCTACCCTTTCATGCACGTTTTCCTGTTGTTTATACACAATATGTGTGGGACCACAATAATTTCACACAACTCCCCGAATTTTTAGCTAGGCCAGCTGATTTCTTTTTACTTTTTTAATTTTTCCATTCAATGGTCCCCCTACCTTCACACACGTTAACGAATTTCCCATTAGTGGTGTTTCGTTTTTTTATATTGATTTTTTTTTTTAATTAAAATCAACGGGCCCAATGTTCCCCCTAAGTTAAGGGACTTCCCAAACAATATCACGACAACATTAAATTTGGAAACTCCATAGATAGAGACATGAAAAAATAAAAAAAAAAAAAGAAAAGATAAGAAAAGAAAAACCCCCCCCAGTGCCCAACCTTCAATGTCCCCCCTAACAGATTTTTCCCCACCTTAAACTGTATTTGTTAAACAATATTGCATAGATTTTGGGGCCCACTTCAAACGATAATGGGGGATAACCATGGTAATGATAAAAATCCTACGTAACCCAGCTCTTCGAAAAAAAACAGGTTTTTCCCCAAGGTGGTGTTTTTTTTGACCCCTGGGTCCTGTATGCATGTTTTCTTGGAGCTTGGACACAGAAATGCCTGATGCCATGCTCTGTGCCACCTAAAAACAAGTCCTTCTGTTTATTTTTTGGGTTTACCCCTAACCGGAACCCCTGAATGGCCGCTGAGAGCACTAGAGGCCCCTTGGGTGGGACCATCAAAGAAAAAGCTTTGTTCGTTCTCCCCCTTCACCAAAGGAAACTGGACCCACCAAAACACAAAGTTTTTTTGAAAAATCCACCCCTTTTGTTATCCCCCTTATAAGAGATTTCCCCCTTCAGGTCCCATGTAACACAGGGAGCTTGGCCACCAAGGCCCCAAGCCCCCAGGAATTCCCATGTTTGGAAAGTTTCCTTCCGGTTTTGCTTTCCCCCTGGTTCCTGCTCTGGGCCTCTCAGAGTACAGGTTTGTTTTGATGCATGAGGAAGTCCACCCCACCAGTAATTTCAGAGGTCCCTCCCCCACCAGGGGCCCCATGGGAAAAGCCCCCCCCCCGGGAAGGTCCCCCAGAGGGCAGCCTAGGCCTCCTGCAAGGGTCCAAGTTCCTTTTGAAACACTCATGACAACATCCCTCCACAACAACCCTTCCCACCGCTACTCTGTATACAGGCCCCTGAAATGGCCCGCCACACATAGCCGCAATTGAAAAGCCCCTTCCCGCGAGAATGGGTCAAAAACTAGCCCATTACAATTCGATGGACGCCAAAAGGCTGCTCAAGCTTAGGCCCTCCTTTGACCCCCCCGCCCCCCCTTACGTTCCCTGTGAGAGAAAAAAAAAACGCCACCCACCCAGAAGCCCCAAAGGGCCCCTCCAGGAAACCATGGCTTGCTGGTCCCCCCTTTTTTAGAACCTGTGAGAGTGACCCCAGCTACCTCTCCAAGAAAATGCCCTTCTGAAGGTTTAAATTTGGAATAATTGGGAAATTGGAAAATTTCCAAAACACTTCTCCATTTGTCCAATTTTGGATCACAAGGGATCTTGCATGTTGGCCCACACTGTCCCCCTCCCTCCTGGAGGACCTCTTTTTACCCTTAAATTCCCCCCATCGCCTGAAAACCCGTTTTTTGTGGCAAATCGAATTTGAGGGAACCACACTCTGGGGCCCCTGAAATGCACTCTCCCCCCCTCATTTTTTTCCCCCCATTAGAACCGGGAAATTGGTGGGGAACCTTTAATCTCCAAGAATCATGTTCCCCCCATGCAGGTGGGCCCTAATTCCTCCTTTTTGGGGCATATGTTGGTACCCCTGAGCAAATCTGAGGATGTAACCCTTGAAAATAAAAAAAGGTCCCTACTGAGGAGACTCCCTGACCCCGGGAAACAGGTCCTTTTTTTCCAACCAACTACCTCCCACCCCCATCTATGTGGGTCCCATTGACCTGGTCATGGATCAAGGCCCCCCAGAAGGGTACTAAGCCCCTGGTTGTTTGATTTCATATCTTAGGAAAACTCAAATGGGGGGGCAAGGGGAAAAATTCCTCATAAGCAAACTCGAAAAAGTCCCCCGAAGATTCGTGGGGCCTATTTTTTATTTTCTTTCCGCCTCCCGGCCTGACTATTGCCATGCATTTTCCATCTTTTTTTTAGTTCCCTCATCCAAACCTAAAAGGATGAACAATTATTGCCCTGTGAATTTGAGAAAAGAAACCTATACCCCTAAACCGGTACAACCGGTCCCCATGCCACCCCCTGACGATGCCGAAATGTATGTTTCCCTACTTATTCAAATGCAACGTATTTTTTTTCCCTGTGTTTATACCCACAATATGTGGAACCACATAAATTTCACACAAACTCTATTTTTAGCCAGCAGAGATTTCCATTTACTTTTTTTTATTTGTCATCGTCCCCTTCCACAACCACGTATTTCTAATTAGTGGTGTTTTTCCCCGTTTTTTATTGGATTTTATTTTTTAAATTAAAATCAACGGGCCAAATGTCCTAAGTGACCCTTCAGCACATCGACACATTAAAAAATTGAAAACTCAATAGAATAGACCATGAAAAAATAAAAAAAAAAAGAAAAGATAAAAGAAAAGAAAACCAGTGCCCCCCAACTTCCCCCCAAATGTCCTTACAGATTTTCATTCACCTCCTACTGTGCTTAGTTTAACAATTGCATAAGATTTTTTGGGCCCCCACTTCACGATAATGGGGGATACAACTGGTAAAATGTATCTCGTAAACCAGCTCTTTCGAAAAAAACAAACAGGTTATTCCAAGTGGTGTTTATTTTTTTTGACCCTGGGTCCCCCTGTTAAATGCTGTTTCTTGGAGCTTGGGGACACAGATGCTGGAAATGCTGCTCTGGTTGCCCCACCTACAAAGTCCTTTTCCAGTTTTTTTTTGGGTTACCCCCTCGGACCCCTGAAATGGTCTTGATGAGCACTAGAGCCCCCTGTGACCATCAAAGGAAAAAGCTATTGTTGCCTCGTCTTTTCACCCAAGGAAAACTGGGACCAAAACAAAGTTTTTTTTAAAAATCACCTTTGTTTATCCCGCCTTATAGAGAATTTCCCCCCCCTCAGGTCATGTAACAGGGAAGCTTGGCAACCAAGGGCCCAGCCCCCCCAAAGGAATTCAAAAAATGTGGAAGTTTTCCCCTTTCCTGTTTCTTTGTCTCCCCTGGGGTCCACTGCTCCCCCCTGGCTCAGGGCCCCCTCAGAAGTAACAGGTTTGAAATGCTGAGGAGTCCACCCCAGTTATTCAGTCCTCCCCTCTCCAGGGCCATGGGAAAAAAGCCCGGGAGGGTCCAGAATGGGCCAAAGCCCAGCCTAAGGCCCTCCCCCTGCCCCTAAGTCCCCCATTTTTGAAAAATACCCTGAATTGTACATCCTCTTGCCACAAACCCCACTCACGCTAACTCGTATACAGGCCTGAAATGGCGCCCGCACAACCCGGCGGCGCAAATTTGAAAAGCCCCTTCCGTCGAGATGGCACTAACTAGCAATTACAAAATCGATGGCCCCGCAAAAGCGCTCAAAGCCACTAGGCCCCCCCCTTTCTTTTCCCCCCGCCCTTCCCCAGTGAGAAAAAAAAAATAACGCCACCCAGAGCCAAAGGCCTCAGGAACCCACATTGCTTTTGCTGGTCCCTTTTTTGAACCTGTGAAGTGACCCCAGCTTTCTTCCAAGATTGCCTTTTCCCTTACTGAGTTTTTGGAATTGGGAATTTGGAAAAAAATTTTCCAAAAAAACTTCTCCATTTGTCCCACCCCCATTTTGGATCACAGGAAAAATCCTTGCATGTTTTGGCCCACCACTGTCCCCTCCCTCCCCTCCTGGAGGACCTCTTTACCTTAAAATTCCCAATCGCTGAACCCGTTTTGCAAAAAAATCGAATTTGAGGAACCACCTCTGGGGCCTGAAAATGCAATGCTTCACTCATTTTCATTAAGAACCCGGGAAAAAATTGGTGGAAACATTTAATCTCCAAATGAATCCAAATGTCCCCCAACCGCAGGTGTGGGCCTAATTCCCCCTCTTTTGGGCATGTGGTAACCCCATGAGCATCTGAGGATGAACCCCCTTGAAAATAAAAAAAGTCCCTACTGAGGAGACCCCTCCCTGACCCGGTACCCGGGAAACAGGTTTCTTTTCCAACCAACTACACACCCATCTATGTGGTCCATTTGATCCTGGTCATGGATCCAAGGGGCCAGAAATAGGGGATACTAGCCTGGTTTTTGAAATTTCAATATCTTTAGGAAAACACTCAATGGGTGGGGCCCTTGAAAATTCCCCCCTCATAAGCAAACTCGAAAAAAGTCCCCCGAAAGAAGATCGTGTGGGGCTTTTTCCGCTGACTATTGCAAAATGCAATTTTATTTCACCCATCTTTTTTTTTTATAATCCTCATCAAAACTTAAAAGGAATGACATTTGCCTTTGCCTGTGAATTGAAAAAAGAAAGAAAACCTAAAATACCCCTAAAACCGGTCTCCATGGCCACGATGCATGTTTTTCTACTCTTTCCCCCATGCCCACACGTTTTCTGATGTGATGTTAATACACAATATGGTGACCACAAATTTCAACAACAACTCTATTTTTTTAAGCCAGCAAGATGTATTCTCTTTACTTTTTTATAAATTTTCATTGGTCCCCCACCCCCCTTCACACACGTATTTCTTTTAGTGGTGTTTCGTTATTTTTTATTGATTTTTTTTTTAATTAAAAATCAAACGGGCCAAAATGTCCCCCACCCTAAGTGGACTTCACATCGACACATTAAAATTGAAAACCTCATAGATAAGACATGAAAAACTATAAAAAAAAAAAAGAAAGATAAGAAAAAGAAACCAGTGGGGCCAACTTCAATGTCCTACAAGATTTCACCTCTACTACTGTTTTTTTTTTGTTAAACAATTTGCATAGATTTGGCCCACCACTTTCACCTTTCAAACGATAATGGGGGATACATGGGGGTAAAAATGTATCTCGTAACCCAGCTCTTCGCCAAAAAAACAGGTTTTCCAAGTGGGTGTTTTGACCCTGGGTCCCCTGTATGCTGTTCCCTTGGAGCTTTGGACACAGATGCTGATGCTGCTCTTCTGCCACCTAACAAGTCCCCCACCTTTCTGTTTTTTTATTTGGTTTACCCTCCAACCCCCCCTGAATGGCCTGAGAGCACTAGAGCCCCTGGTGACAATCAAAGAAAGCTTTGTTGCGTCCCGTTTTCACCAAGGAAACTGGACCCAAAAACAAAGTTTTTTAAAAAATCCAAACCTTTGTTTTATCCCTTAATAGAGATTCCCCTCAGGTCATGTACAGGGAGCTTGGCACCAAGGCCCCCCAGCCCCCCCCAGGAATTCATGTGGAAGTTCCTTCTTTTCTGCATCCCTGGTCCCACCCTCTGCTCCTGGGGGGCCCCTCAGAGTACAGGTTATTGATGCTTGAGGAGTCACCAGTATTCAGTCCTCCCCCTCCCTCAGGGCCATGGGAAAAAGCCCGGGAGGTTCCCCCCCCCAGAGGGCAAGCCTAGGCCCCTCCCATGCAAGTCCCCCCATTTGAAACTCATGACATCCTCCACAAACCACTCCACGCTACTCGTAAAATACAGGCCTGAAATGGCCGCACACGCATTGAAAAAAGCCACATTCCGCGAGATGGCACCTTAGCAATTACATCGATGGGGCGCAAAGCGCTCAAGCTAGGCCTCTTTCCCCCCCCGACCCTTCCCTGTGAGAAAAAAAAAAACCGCCACCCCAGAGCCAAAGGCCCCTTCAGGAAAACATTGGCTTGCTGGTCTTTTGACCTGTGAGTGACCCCCAGCTCTCTCAAGATGCCCCTTCTCCCCTGAGTTTGGAATTGGGATTTGGAAATTTTCCCCAAAACTTCCTCCCATTTGTCCCCCCCCCCCATTTGGATCACAGGACATCTTGCAAATGTTGGCCACACTGTCCTCCCTCTGAGGACCTCCCCTTTTTACCCTCTTTTAACCCCCTTAAATTTCCATCGCTGGAAACCCGTTTGCAAATCGAATTGAGGAACCACTCTGGGGGCCTGAAAAATGCACTCCTCCATTTCATTAGAAACCGGGGAATTGGTGGAACTTTAAATCTCCAAGAATCATGGTTCCAATGCAGGGTGGGTGCGGCCCTAAATCCTCTTTTTGGGCATGTTTGGGGGTTACCCTGAAGCATCTATGAGGATGAAAACCCTTTGAATAAAAAAAAAGTCTAACTGAGGAGACTCCTGACCCCGGGAACAGGTCACTCCCTTTTCCAACCAAACTACACTCACCCATCCTATGTGGTCCATTGACCTGGTCCCCATGGATCAAGGCCAGAAGGGATACTAGCCTGGTTTGATTTTCATATCTTAGGAAAAAAACTCAAATGGGGGCAAGGAAAATTTTCTCCTCATAAGCAAACTCGAAAAAGTCCCCCGAAGATTGTGGGCTTCCCGCTGACTATTGCATGCATTTTCATCTTTATTTTTGGGTCCCCCTCATCAAACCTAAAAAAGGATGACATTTGCCTGTGAAAATTGAAAGAAAAACCCCTATACCCCTAAAACCGGTCTCCGCCTCCATGCACGATGCAATGTTTCTTCTACTTTCATGAACCACGTTATTCCTGTGAGTTTTTATACACAATATGTGACCACCAATATTTCCACACAACCTCTATTTTTTTAATAGCCAGCAGATTTCTTTACTTTTTTATTTTCATTGTCCCTTCCCCCCCACCACACGTAAATTTCTTTAGTGTTGGTTTCGTTTTTTATTAAAATGATTTTTTTTTTAATTAAAATCCAAATAAGGGCAATGTCCTACTAAGTGACTTTCACATTCGGGGGGGGGGACACATTAAATTGAAACTCCCGATAGATAGACCATGAAAAAATAAAAAAAAAAAAAAAGAAAGAAAAGAAAAGAAACCCAGTGCCAACTTCAATGTCCCTATACAGATTTTCACCTCTACTGTTGTTAACAATTGCATAGATTTGGGGCCCCACCCACTTCACGATAATGGGGAAAACCTAACATGGTAATGTAATCTCGTAACCAGCTCTTCGAAAAAAAACAGGTTTTTCCAAAGTGGTGATTTTTTTTTGACCCTGGGTCCCCCTGTATGCTGTTCTTGGAGCTTGGACACAGATGCTGATGCCCTGCTCCTGTGCCACCAACAAGTCTTCTGTTTTTTGGTTACCCTCGGACCCTGAATGGCTGAGAGCAAAAACTAGAGCCCTGGTGACATCAAAGAAAGCTTTGTTGCGGGTCTTTCACCAAGGAAAAATCGGACCAAAACAAAGTTTTTTTTTTTTTTTTTTTTAAATATTTATCTTTCCCCACAATGCAATGAATATCCAAACCCCGGGCCGCCAACATGGAAAACCTGGCTGACCAACCCCCAGGCCCCCCCTAAAAACAAAAGTTTTTTAAAATCAAACACCTTTTGGTTAATCCCTTATAGAGATTCCCCCTCAGGTCATGTACAGGGAGCTTGGGGGGGGCACCAAGGGCCCAGCCCCCCCCAGGAAATTCATGTGGGGGAAGTTTCCTTTCTGTTGCTCCTGGTCTGCTCTGGGCCTCAGAGTACAGGTTTGATGCTGAGGAGTCCCCCTCCCACCCCAGTATTCAGTCCCTCCCACCCTCAGGGCCCATGGGAAAAAAGCCCCCGGGAGGATCCAGAGGGCCAGCCTAGGCCTCCTGCAAAAGTCCCCCCATTTGAAAACTCATGACATCCTCCACACAACCCACACTCACGCTAACTCGTATATACAAGGCCCCCTGAATGGCGCCCACGCAATTGAAAAAAAGCCTTTTCCGCGAGATGGCACACTAGCATTACATCCGATGGCCGCAAAGCGCTCAAGCTAGGGCCTCTTCCCCCGCCCTTCCCCCCTGTGAGTGAAAAAAACGCCACCCCAGAGCCAAAGGGCCCCCCGTCAGGAAACATGGCATTGCTGGTCCCCTTTTTGACCTGTGAGTGACCCCCAGCTCCATCCAAGAAATGCCTTCTGAGTTTTTTGGAATTGGGATTGGAAATTTTCCAAAACTTCTCCATTTGTCCCAATTTGGATCCACAGGATCTTGCATGTTTTGGCCACACTGTCCTCCCTCTGAGGGACCTCTTTAACCTTAAATTCCATCCCTGAACCCGTTTGCAAATCGAATTGAGGGAAACCACTCTGGGGCCCTGAAATGCACTCTCCTCCATTTCATTAGAACCGGGAAATTGGTGGGAAACTTTTTTAATCTCCAAGAATCATGTCCCACCCATGGCAGGTGCGGCCCTAATTCCCTCTATTGGGCATGGTGGGTAACCCTGAGCATCTGAGGATGAAACCCTTTGAATAAAAAAAGTCTACTGAGGAGAACTCCTCCACCCGACCCGGGAACAGGTCCCCCTTTTCCAAACCAACCCTACTCACCCATCTATGTGTGTCCATTGACCTGGTCCCCCCCCTGGATCAAGGCCAGAAGGGGATTAACTAGCCTGGTTTGTTTGATTTTCAAATATCTTAGGAACCAATGGGGGCAGGAAATTCTCATAAGCAACTCACGAAAAAAGTCGAAGATTGTGGGCTTTCCGCTTTGACTATATGCAATGCATTTTCCCTCATCTTTTTTTTTTTTTGTCCTCATCAAAACCTAAAAGGAATTGACATTTTTTTTGCCTGTGAATTGAAAGAAAACCTATACCCCCCTAAAACCGGTCTCCACCCCTCCATGCAACCGATGCATGTTTCTACTTTCATGCAACGTTTCTGGTGTTATAACACAATATGTGTGACCACATATTTTCACACCACTCTATTTTTAGCCAGCAGAAGATTTCTTTTACTTTTTTATTTTTTCATTGTCCCTTCACACACGTATTTTTCTTTAGTGGTGGTTTCGTTTTTTTTTTTTTATTGATTGATTTTTTTAATTAAAAAATCCAACGGGCAATGGTCCCCCTAAGTGTGACTTCACATCGACACATTAAAAATTGAAAACTCATAGATAGACATGAAAAAAAAATAAAAAAAAAAAAAGAAAGATAAGAAAAGAAACCAGTTGGGCCAACTTCAATGTTCCCCTACAGATTTTCACCTCTTTAACTACTGTTTTTAACAATTGCATAGATTTGGCCCCCACTTTCAACGATAATGGGGAAATACATGGTAAAATGTATCTCGTAACCAGCCTCTCTTCGAAAAAAAAACAGGTTTCCAAGTGGGATGGGTGTTTTTTGACCCTGGGTTTCCCCTGTATGCTGTTCTTGGAGCTTGGGAATCACAGATGCTGATGCTGCTCTGTGCCACCTACAAAGTCTTCCTGTTTTTTGGTTTTGTACCCTCGGACCCTGAATGGCTGAGAGCACTAGAGCCCATGGTGACATCAAAAAAGAAAAAGCTTTTGTTGCGTCTTTCACCACCCAAGGAAACTGGACCAAAAAACAAAGTTTTTAAAAATCACCTTTGTTTATCCCTTAATAGAGATTCCCTCCAGGTCCCATGTAACAGGGAGCTTGGCAAACCAAGGCCCCCAAGCCCCAGGAATTCATGTGGAAGTTCCCTTTCTGTTGCTCCTGGTCCCTGCTCCCTCTGGGCCCCCTCAGAGTAGTAACAGGTTTTTTTTATGGATGCTGAGGAGGTCCCCCCCACCAGTAAAATTTCCAGTCCCTCCCCTCAGGGCCATGGGAAAAGCCCGGGAAAAGGTCCCCCCCAGAGGGCCAAGCCCTAGGCCTCCCTGGGCAAGTCATTTGAAAACTCATGACATCCTCCACAACCACTCACGCTACTCCGTATTACAGGCCTGAATGGCGCACACGCATTGAAAAAGCCTTCCGCGAGAAATGGCAAACTAGCATTACATCGATGGCGCAAAGCGCTCAAGCTAGGGCCTCTTCCCCCGCCCTCCTTCCCATGTGTGAGAAAAAAAGAAACCGCCACCCCAGAGCCAAAGGCCTCAGGAAACAACCACGGCTTTGCTGGTCTTTTGACCTGTGAGTGACCCAGCTCTTCCCGATCCCAATAATGGGGCTTCTCTGAGTTATTTATGGAAAATTGGGGATTGGAAAAATTTCCAAAACTTCCTTCCATTTGTCCCAATTTGGATCCCACAGGATTGTCTTGGCAATGTTTGGCCACACTGTCCCCACCTCCCCTCTGAGGACCCTTCTTTTAAATCCTTAAAATTCCCCATCGCTGAAAACCCGTTTGCAAATATCGAATTGAGGAAAACCAACCACCTCTGGGGCCTGAATGCGCAAACTCTCCATTTCATTAGAACCCGGGAATTGGGGGTGGAACTTTAAAATCTCCAAGAATCATGTCCCATGCAGGTGGGGCCCCCTAAATTCCTCTTTTTGGGCATGTGGTTACCCCCTGAGCATCTGAGGATGAACCCCTTGAATAAAAAAGTCTACTGAGGAGAGACTCCCCTCCTGACCCGGGAAAACAGGTCCCCACCTTTTTTCCAACCAACTACTCACACCATCTATGTGGTCATTTGGACCTCTGGTCCCCATGGATCAAAGGCCAGAAGGGATACTAGCCTGGTTTGATTTCATAATCTTAGGAACTCAATGGGGGGGGCAGGAAATTCTCATAAGCAACCGTCGAAAAAAAGTCGAAGATTGTGGGCTTATTTTTCCCGCTGACCCCCTGCGTAATTGCAAAATGCATTTTCATCTTTTTTTCCTCATCAAACCTAAAAATGGATGACATTTTTTGCCTGTGAATTGAAAGAAACCTATAACCCCCCTAAAAACCGGTCTCCATGGCACGATGCAAAATGTTTCCTACACTTCAATGCACGTTCCTCTGTGTTAATATACACAATTATGTTGACCCACATAATTTCCACACAACTCTATTTTTTTAGCCAAGCAGATTTCTCTTACTTTATTTATTTTCCCAATGGTCCCCCCTTCACAACACGTATTTTCTTTAGTGGGTGGTTTTCGTTTTTTATTGATTTTTTTTTTTTAATTAAAAATCAAACGGGCCCAATGTTCCCCCTAAGTGGAACTTCCCACATCGACACATTAAATTGAAAACTCACATAGATAGAGACATGAAAATAAAAAAAAAGAAAGAATAAGAAAAGAAACCAGTGCACAACTTTTCCAATGTCCCCCCCTACAGATTTTTCACCCTCTACTGTACTGTTGTTAACAATTGCATAGATTTTTGGCCCCCTTCACGATAATGGGGATACATTGGTTAAAATGTATCTCCCCGTAACCAGCTCTTCGAAAAAAAAAAACAGGTTTCCAAGTGGTGTTTTGACCCTGGGTTCCCTGTATGCTGTTCTTGGAGCTTGGACACAGAATGCTGATGCTGCTCCCTGTGCCCCACCCTACAAGTCCCTTCTGTTTTTTTGTAGGTTTACCCTCGGACCCTCAGAATGGCTGAGAGCACTAGAAGCCTGGTGAGACATCAAAGAAAGCTTTGTTGCGTCCCCGATTTTTTCACCAAGGAAACTGGACCAAAAAAACAAAGTTTTTTAAAAATCACCTTTGTTATATCCCCTTATATAGAGATTTCCCTCAGGTCATGTACAGGGAGCTTGGCACCTCACCAAGGCCCAGCCCCCCCAGGAATTCCATGTGGAAGTTCCCTTCTGTATTGCTTCCCTCCAGGTCTGCCTCTGGGCCTCAGAGTACAGGTTTGATGCTGAGGAGTCCACCAGTATTCAGTCCTCCCTCAGGGTCCATGGGAAAAGCCCCCGGAAAAGGTCCCAGAGGGCAGCCTAGGGCCTCCCCCTGCAAGTCATTTGAAAACTCATGACATCCTCCACAAACCAACTCACGCTACTCGTATACAGGGCCCTGAATGGGCGCACACGCATTGGAAAGCGCTTCCGCGAGATGGCAAACTGAGCATTACATCGATGGAGCAAAGCCCGCTCAAGCCTAAGGCCTCTTTTCCCCCGCCTTCCTGTGTAGAAAAAAAAACGCCACCCAGAGCCAAAGGCCTCAGGAAACAAGGCTTGCTGGTCCCTTTTGACCTGTGAGTGACCCAGCCTTCTCCAAGATGCCTTCTCGAGTTAGGAATTGGGAATTGTGTAAATTTCCAAAAACTTCTCCATTGTCAATTTGGATCACACAGGATCTTAGCATGTTGGCCACAAACTGTCCTCCCACCCTCTGAGGACCTCTTTTACCTTAAATTCCAATACGCTGAACCCGTTGCAAAGATCGAATTGAGGAACCACTCCAGTGGGGCCCCCCTGAATGCACTCCATTTCATTAGAACCGGGAATTGGTGGAAAACTTTAAAAACCCCCTCCAAGAATTCATGTCCATGCAGGTGGCGGCCTAATTCCTCTTTTGGGGCATGTGGGTACCCCTGATCATCTGAGGATGAACCCTTGAAATAAAAAATTCTACTGAGGAAACTCCTGACCCTCGTAGCAGTCTTTTCCAACCGATCTACTCACCCATCTATATGAGGTCATTGACCTGGTCTTATTGGATCAAGGCCAAGAAGGGATACTAGCCTGGTTTGATTCTCATATCTTATGAACTCAATGGGGGCACGAAATTCTCATAAGCGACTCGAAAAAGTCAAAGATTGTGGGCTTTCCGCTGACTATTGCATGCATTTTCATCTTTTTTTTCCTCATCAAACCTAAAAGGATGACATTTACCTGTGGAATTGAAAATAAGAAATCGAATACCCCTAAAACCGGTCTCCATGCACGCTGCATGTTTTCTACTTTCATGCACGTTTTCTTTGTTATACACAATATTGTTGACCACATATTTTTCACACACAACTCCTATTTTTGTAGCCAAGCAGATTTTCTTTACTTTATTTAATTTCATTGTCCTTCAACACACGTATTTCTTTTAGTGGTTTTTCGTTTTTAATGTATTTTTTTAATTAAAAAATCAAACGGGCAATGTCCTAAGATGACTTCACATTGAACACATTAAATTGAAACTCATAGGATAGACATGAAAATTAAAAAAAAAAAGAAAGATAAGAAAAGAAAACCAGTGCCAACTTCAATGTCCTACAGATTTTCACCTCTACTGTTGTTAACAATTGCATAGAAATAGGCCCACTTCACCGATTAATGGGGATACATGGTAAATGTTATCTCGTAAACCAGCTCCTTCGAAAAAAACAGGGTTTCCATAGTGGTTGTATGTGACCCTGGGTCCTGGGTATGCTGTTCCTTGGAGCTTGGACACAGGATGCTGATGCTGCTCTGTGGCCGACCTACAAGTCTTCTTTTTTTTTTTGTTACACCTCGGACCCTCAATGGACTGAGAGCACGAGTGCCTGGTGACATCAAAGAAAGCTTTTTGTTGCGTCTTTCACCGAGGAAACTGGACCAAAACAAAAGTTTTTAAAATCAACCTTTGTTTATCCCTATATTAGAGATTCCCTCAGATCATGTACACTGGAGCTTGGCACCAAGGCCCAGCACCAGAATTTCATGTGGAAGTTCCTTCCTGTTGGCTCGTGTTGTCCTCTCTGGGCCTCAGAGTAAATCAGGTTTGATGCTGAGGAGTCACCAGGTATTCAGTCCTCCCTGCAGGGCCATGGGAAAAAAGCCCAGTGAGGGTCCAGAAGGGCAGCCTAGGCCCTCCTGCATAGTCATTTGAAAACTCATGAACATCCTCACACAACCCACTCACACCTACTCGTATACAGGCCTGAATGTGCGCCACATGCATTGAAAAGCCCGTTCCGTGAGTATGGCATTAGGATTACATCCATGGGCGCAAAGTTGCTCAAGACTAGGCGCCTCTCCCCCCCCTTCGTGTCGAGAAAAAACGCCACCAGAAGAGCCAATAGGCCTCAGAAAACATGGGCTTGCAGGTCGTTTGAACCTCTGAGTGACCCAGCACTCCAAGAGGCCTTCCTGAGTTGGAATTGGATTGGGAGTGGAAATTCCCAAAACTTCTCCATTTGTCCAATTTGGATCACAGGATCTTGCATGTTGGCCACACTGTCCTCCATCTGAGGACCTACTTTACCTTAAATTCCATCGCTGATGACCCGTTTCAAAATCGAATTGAGGGAACCCACTCTGGGGCCTGAAATTTTTGGGGGTGGCACTTTTTCTCATATCATAGTAGAACCGTGGGAATTGGTTGGAACTTTAAATCTCCCAAGAATCATACCCTTAGCAGGTGTGGCCTAACTCCCTCCTTTTGGGCATGTGGTACTCTGAGCATCTGAGGATTAAACCCTAATTGAATTAAAAAATTCCTACTGAGGTGACTCCTGACCCGGGAACAGGTCTTTTCCAACTCAACTTACTCACCCATCTAAGTGGTCATTGACATGAGTCATGGAATCAGGCCAGAAGGGATACTAAGCCTGGTTTGATTTCATATCTTAAAGGGGGGAACTCAATGGGGGCAGGAAATTCTCATAAGCAACTCGAAAAAAAAAGTCGAAGAAAGATTGTGGGCTTCCGCTGACTAATTGCATGCATTTTCACATCTTTTTGTTCCTCATCAAACCCTAAAGAGGCTGACATTTGCCTCGTGAAATTGAAAGAAACCTATACCCCTAAACCCAACCGGTCCTCCATGCTCGATTGCATGTTTCTACTTTCATGCACGTTTCTCTGTTTATAAACAATATGTGGACCACATTATTTCTCACAAGCTCTATTTTTAGCCAGCAAGAGTGTTTCTTTTACTTTTTAATTTTCATTGTCCTTCACTCAACGTATTTCTTCAGGTGGTGTTTCCGTTTTTGTTTTTATTGATTTTTTTAATTATAATTCAACGGGTCAATGTCCTAAGTGACTTCACTTCGACACATTAAATTGAAAACTCATTGATAGACATGAAAATAAAAAAAATAAAGAATATAAGAAAAGAAAACCAGTGCCAACTTCAATGTCCTACAGAATTTCACCTCTTCTGCTGTTAACAATTGGCATAGATTTGGCCCACTTCACGATAATTGGGGGATAGCATGGTAATGTATTCTGTAACCAGCCTCTTCGAAAAAAATCAGGTTTCCAAAGTGGGGTTTTGACCCTGGGTCCTTGTATGCTGTTCTTGGAGCTCTGGACACAGTTGCCTGATGCTGCTCTGGTGCCACCTACAAGTCTTCTGTTTTTTTTTTGGTTTACCCTCCGACACCTGAATGGCTGAGAGCACTAGAGCCTGGTGACCATCAAAGAAAGCAATTGTTGCGGTCTTTCACCAAGGAAAACTGGACCAAAACCAAAGTTTATTAAAATCACCTTTGTTATCCCTTATAGTGATTCCCTCAGGTCCATGTACTGGGAGCTTGGCACCAAGGCCCCAGCCGCAGGATTTCATGTGGAAGCACCTTCTGTCGCTCCAGGTCTGCTCTGGGCTCACTCTACAGGTTTGATCTGATGAACAACCAGTATTCAGTCCACCCTCCGGGCCAATTGGAAAACCCGGCAGTCCCCAATGCAGCTAGCATCTTGCAACTCATTTGAAATCATTGAACATCCCTCCACAACCATCACACTACTCTATACAGGCTGAATGGCGCACACACATTCAAGAGCTTTCCCCGAGAGGCACTAGCATACATAGAGGGCGCAAATTCTCAGCTAGGCCCGTTTCCCCCGCCCATACCACCGTCCTTTTAGAAAAAATGTCGACCCAGAACAAAGGCCCAGAAACATGGCTTGCTGTCTTTTGACCTCTGAGTGACCCAGCTCTCCAAATGCCTACTGAGTTTGGAATTGGGATTGCAAATATTCCAAAACTTCTCCATTTGTCAATTTGGATCACAGGAGACTTGCATGGTGGCCACACTGCCTCCCCTCGAGGACCTCTTTTTACCCACAAATTCCATCGCTGAACCCCTTTCACATCGAATTGAGGACCACTCTGGGGCCCTGAATGCACTTTTCATTCATTAGAACCGGGAATTGGGTGGAACTTTAATCTCCAAGAATCATGTCCATGCAGTGTGGCCCTAATTCCTCAATTGGGCATAGTTGTACCCTGAGCATCTGAGATGACCCCTTGAAATAAAAAAGGTCTACTGAGAGACTCCTGACCCGGAACAGTCTTTTCCAACCACTACTCACCCATCTATGTGTCATTGACCTGGTCATGGATCAAAAAGCCAGAAGGATACTAGCCTTTTGATTTCATAATCTTAGGTAACTCAATGTGGGCAGGAAATTCTCATACAGCAAGATCCGAAAAAGTCGAAGATTGTGGCCCTTCCGCTATATTGCTGCATTGTCATCTATTTTTTTTCCTCCATCAAAAACCTAAAAGGATGACATTTGCCTGTGGAATTGAAAGAAACCTATACCCCTAAAAAACCGTCTCCATGCACTGATGCATGTTTCTAACTTCATGCACGTTTCTGTTTGTTAATAGCACAATATGTACCACATATTTTACACAACTCTCTATTTTAGCCAGCAGATTTTTTTACTTTTTTATTTTCTTGTCCTTCACAGACATATCTTTAGTGTTTTTCGTTTTTTTATTGCTTTTTTAATTAAAATCAACGGGCAATGTTCTAAGTGACTTCACATCGACACATTAAATTGAAACTCCATAGATAGACCATGAAAATAAAAAAAAAGAAAGATAAGAAAAGAAAACCATGCCAACTATCAATTCCGACAATACTCTACCTCTACTGTTTGTTAACACTTGCCTAGATTTGGGCCCAACATCACGATAAGGGGATACATGGTAATGTATCTCGTAACCAGTTCTTCGAAAAACAGTTTCCAAAATTTGTTTTGACCCCTGGTCCTGTAGTGCTGTTATTGGAGCTTGGACACAGATCTGATGCTGCTCTGTGCCACCTACAAGTCTTCTGTTTTTTGGTTACCCTCGACCCTTAATGGCTGAGAGCACTAAGAGCCTGGGTGACATCAAAGAAAGCTTTGTGCGTCCTTTCACCAGAAACTGACCAAAACAAAGTTTTTAAAATCGTCCTTTGTAACCCTTATCGAGATTCCCTCAGGGTCATGTACAGGGAGCTGTGCACCAAGCCCATCCCCAGGAATTCATGTGGAAGCACCTTCTGTCGCTCCTGGTCTGCTCTGGGCCTCAGAGTACAGGTTTAATGCTGAGAGTCACCAGTATTCATTCCCTAACCACTCAGGCCATGGGAAAAGCCCGGGAGGTCCAGAGGGCACCAAGGGCCTCCTGCAAGTCCATTTGAAACTCATGACATCCTCCACAACCACTCACACGACTTCACGATAACAGCGCTGGAATGGCACACACAACGACACATTGAAAAGCGTTCCGCCGATATGGCACTAGCATTACATCGATGGCCCAAACGCTCAAGCTAGGACCTTCCCCCGCCCTCGTGTGAGAAAAAACGCCACCAGAGCAAGCCTCAGGAGAACATGGCTTGCTGGTCTTTTGTACCCTCTGAGTGACCCACTCTCCAAGATCCTTCTGAGTTGGAATTGGGATTTGGAAATTTCCAAAACTTCTCCCATTTTCAATTTGGATCACAGGATCTTGCATGTTGGCCACACCTGTCCTCCCTCTGAGGACCTCTTTAACCTTAAATTCCATATGCTGAACCCCGTTTCAAAGCGAATTGAGGAACCACTCTGGGGCCTCATGCACTCTCATCTTCATAAGAACCGGGAAATGGTGGAACTTTAATCTTCCAAGAATCATGACCATGCATGTGGATGGCCTAATTTCCTCGTTTGGGCATGTGGTACCCTGAGCATCTGAGGATGAACCCTTGAATAAAGAAAATCTACTGAGAGACTCCTGACCCAGTACAGACTTTTCCAACCAACTAACACCCATCTATGTGGTCATTGACCTGGTCATGGATCAAGAGGCCAGAAGGGATCCTAGCCTGGGTGATTTCATATCTAGGAACTCAATGGGGCGGAAATTCTCCTGTGTCAATAGAAATATTTTCTTTCTCATTTGTCCAAGGAGAAATTATGGTAAAGAAGACATGTTTCCCTCACCTCTGATAAAAGGAGGGGTTTTAATCATTCAATTACCTGAGGTCAGCAGGGGAACCAGACCTCAGAGGTTGTGGCAGCCAGTTGCCACTTTGGCTAAAAAGTTCTTGGAATGAGGCTGAACTACTTGAGAATGATTAGAAGTAGAAATAGTTGGTGAGATTTTGAAAGGTTAATGAAAAAAAAATGTAGTTATCTAAAATTTTTATCGTTGGTCATATATTAGAATGATAACCATTTGGATATGTTTGTTTAAA
>CM046665.1:141818887-141835309 GCA_025594165.1 Tamias sibiricus | reverse complement strand
TGCATAGTGCATGGAGACAGGTTTAGGGGTATAGGTTTCTTCTTTCAATCACCAGGCAAATGTCATCCTTTTATGTTTTATGAGAAAAAAAGATGAAAATGCATGCAAATAGTCAGCGGAAGCCCACAAACTTCGACTTTTTATTTTTCGAGTTGCTTATGAGAATTTTGTGCCCCCCATTGAGTTCATAAGATATGAAATCAAACCCAGGCTAGTATCCCTTCTGGCCTTGATCCAAGACAGGTCAATGACCACATAGATGGTGAGTAGTTGGTTTGGAAAAGACCATGCTCGTCGGGTCACGAGTTCTCCTCAGTAGACTTTTTCATTCAAGGGTTTCATCCTCAGATGCTCATGGTACCCACAAGCCCAAAAGAGGAAGTAGGCCACACCTGGCATGGACTTGGATTCCTGGAGAGTGAAGTTCCACCAAGTCCCCGGTTTTAAAATGAAAAGAGAGTGCATCAGGGCCCCAGAGTGGTCCCTCAATTCGATGTGAAAGGGGTTCAGCGATGGAATATTGAGGTAAAGAGGTCCTCATAGGGAGGACAGTGTCGGCCAACAAGCAAGATCCTGTGACCAAATTGACAAATGAGAAGTTTTGAAATTTTCCAATCCCAATCAATCCAAACTCAGAGGCATCTTTGAGAGCTTGTGGTCACTCAGAGGTCAAAAGACCAGCAAGCCATGTTTCCTGAGGCCCTTTGGGGTCTCTGGGTGGTGAGTTTTTTTTCTCACACGAAGGGCGGGGGGGAAGAGGGCCTAGCTTGAGCGCTTTTGCGCCATCTTATGTAATGCTAGTGCCATCTCGCGGAAAGCTCTTGAATGCGTGTGCGCCAATCATAGCCTGTTATACGAGTAGTGTGAGTGGTTGGGAGATGTCATGATTTTCAAATGAATTGCAAGATGCCTAGCTGCCCTCTGGACCGCCCGGGCTTTCCCCATGGCCCTGAGGGAGGACTGAATTACTGGTGATTCCTCAGCATCAAACCTGTACTGTGAGGCCCAGAGCAGATAACCAGGAGCGACAGAAGGTGCTTTCCACCATGAAGTCCTGGGGCTGGGCCTCGGTGCCCAGCTCCCTGTACATGACCTGAGGGCATCTCTATAAGGGATAACAAAGGTGATTTTAAAAACTTTGTTTTGGTCCCAGTTTCCTTGGTAAAAGATGCAACCAATGAGCTTTCTTGATGTCACCATGCTGTAGTGCTCCTCAGCCACTCAGGGACCAAGGGTAACCGAAAAAAAACAGAAGACTTGTAGGTGGCACAGAGCAGCATCAGCAGCTCTTGTCCAAGCCCCAGAACAGCATACATGACCCAGGGTCCAAACACACATTTGAAACCTGATTTTTTCCGTCGAGCTGGTTACGAGATACATTACCATGGTATCCCCCATTATCGTGAAGTGGGCCAAATCTATGTCAATTTGTTAACAACAGTAAGGAGCAAAATCTGTAGACATTTGAAGTTGGCACTGGTTTCTTTTCTTTTCTTTCTTTCTTTTTTTTTTTTTAATTTTGCATGTCTATCTACTGAGTTTTCCATTTAATGTGTTGATGTGAAGTCACTCAGGACATTGCCCGTATCCGATTTTAATTAAAAAAATCAATAAGTAAACGAAAAACCACTAAAGAAATACGACGTCTGTGAAGGACAATAAAAATAAAAAAGTAAAAAAATCTGCTGGCTAAAAATAGAGTTGTGTAAAATATGTGGTCACATATTGTGTATAAAAACAGAAAACGTGCATGAAAGTAGAAACATGCATAGTGCATGGAGACAGGTTTAGGGGGATAGTTTCTTTCAATTCACCAGGCAATATGTCATCCTTTTATGTTTTATGAGGAAAAAAAGATGAAAATGCATGCAATAGTCAGCGGAAGCCCACAATCATTCGACTTTTTCGAGTTGCTTATGAGTAATTTTGTGCCCCCCATTTGAGTTCATAAGATATGAAATCAAACCAGGCTAGTATCCCCCTTCTGCCATGATCCAAGACCAGGTCAATGAGACCACATAGATGGGTGGAGTAGTTTGGTTGGAAAAAGACCTGCTCGCGGTCACGAGTTCTCCTCAGTAACTTTTTCATTCAAGGGTTCATCCTCAGATGCTCATGGTACCAACAAGCCCAAAAAGAGGAATTTAGGCCACACCTGCTGCATGGACTATGACTTCCTGGAGAGTGAAAGTTCCACCAAGTCCCCGATTTTAAATGAAAAGAGAGTGCATTCAGGCCCCAGAGTGGTCCCTCAATTCGATGTGAAAGGGGGTTCAGCGATGGAATTTGAGGTAAAGAGGTCCTCAGAGGGAGGACAGATGGTGGCCAACAAGCAAGATCCTGTGATCCAAATTGACAAATGGAGAAGTTTTGGAAATTTCCAATCCCAATTCCAAACTCAGAAGGCATCTTGGAGAGCTGGGTCACTCAGAGGTCAAAAGACCAGCAAGCCATGTTTCCTATGAGGCCTTTGTCTCTGGGTGGTGTTTTTTCTCACAACGAAGGGCGGGGGAAGAGGCCTAGCTTGAGCGCTTTGCGCCATCCTATGTAATGCTAGTGCCATCTCGCGGAAAGCTCTGTGAATGCGTGTGCGCCAATCAGGCCTGTAAATACGAGTAGGTGTGAGTGGTTGTGGAGGATGTCATGATTTTTCAAATGAGTTGCAAGATGCCTAGGCTGAGGCCCTCTGGACCGCCCGGGTCTTTTCCCATGGCCCTAGTGGAGGACTGAATACTGTGATCTCCTCAGCATCAAACCTGTACTGTGAGGCCCAGAGCAGACCAGGAGCGACAGAAGGGGTGCTTCCACATGAAGTCCTGTGGGCTGGGCCTCGGTGCCCAGCTCCCCTGTACAATGACATGAGGGCATCTCTATAAGGATAACAAAGTGATTTTAAAAACCTTTGTTTTGGGTCCAGTTTCTTTGGTAGAAAGATGCAACAATGCTTTCTTGATGTCACCATGCTGTAGTGCTCTCAGTCCACTCAGGTCCAAGGGTAACCGAAAAAAAAACAGAAGACTTGTAGGTGGGGGCACAGAGCAGCAATCAGCATCTGTGACCAAGCCCCAAGAACCCCAAGCATACATGACCCATGGATCCAAACCACACATTTGTAAAACCTGTTTTTTTCCGTCGAGCTGGTATACGAGAACATTACCATGTATCCCCATTAACGTGAAGCTAGGGCCAAAACTAAGCAATATGTTAACAAAACAGTTAGAGGTGAACATCTGTAGGACATTTGAAGTTGGCACTGGTTTTCTTTTCTTATCTTTCTTTTTTTTTTTTAATTTGCATGTCTATCAATGAGTTTTCCAATTAATGTGTTTGATTTGAAGTCACATCAGGACATTGCCCCCCCCCGTTCGATTTTAATTAAAAAAATCAATAGATAAACGAAAAACCACTAAAGAAATACCTGTCTGTGAAGGACACTAAAAATAAAAAAAGTAAAAAAATTTTCTGCTGGCTTAAAAATAAGAGGTTTGTGTAAAATATATGTGGTCACATATTGTGTATAAAAACAGAAAACGAGCATGAAAGGAAAACAGGCATAGTGGCATAGAGACAGGTTATAGTGGGTATAGTTTCTTCAATTCACAGGCAAATGTCATCCTTCTTATGTATTATTAGGAAAAAAAGATGAAAATGCATGCAATGTCAGCGGAAGCCCACAATCTTCGACTTTTCTCGAGTTGCTTATGAGAATTTTTTGTGCCCTCCATGAGTTTCATAAATTGAAATCAAACAGGCTAGTAATCCTTCTGGCCTTAGATCCAAGACCAAGGTCAATGACCGACATATATGGGTGGAGTAGTTGTTGTAAAAAGACCTGCTCGCGGTGTCACGAGTTCCTCCTCAGATAACTTTTCATTCAAGGGTTCATCCTCGAGATGCTCATGGGTACCACAAGCCCAAAGAGAGGATAAGGCCACACCTTCATGGACTAGAATTCCTGAGAGTGAAGTCTCCACCAAGTCCCGGTTTTTAATGAAAAGAGAGTGCATTCAGCCCCAGAGTGGTCCCCTCAATTCGATGTGAAAGGGGTTCAGAGGCGATGGAATATTGAGGTAAAGATGGTCCTCAGAGGAGGACAAGTGTGGTCCAACAAGCAAGATCCTGTGATCCAAATTGACAAATGGAGAAATTTTGGAAATTCCAATCCCAATTCCAAACTCAGAAGGACATCTTGAGAGCTGGTGTCACTCAGAGGTCAAAAGACCAGCAAGCCATGTTTCCTGAGGCCATTGTCTCTGGGTGGTGTTTTTTTTCTCACACGAAGGGCGGGGGAAGAGCCTAGCTTGAGCGCTTTGCGCCATCTATGTTAATGCTAGTGCCATCTCGCGGAAAGCTACTTGAATGCGTGTGCGCCATATCAAGACCGCCTGTATACGAGTAAGTGAGAGGGTTTGTGAGGATGTCATGATTTTCAAATGAGTTGCGCCAAGATGCCTAGGCTGCCCTCTGGACCGCCCGGGCTGTTTTCCCATGGCCCTGAGGGAGGACTGAATACTGGTGATTCCTCAGCATCAAACCTGTACTGTGAGGCCCAGAGCAGACCAGGAGCGACAGAAGGTGCTTCCACAGTGAAGTCCTGTGGGCTGGGCCTCGGTGCCCAGCTCCCTGTACATGACCTGAGGGCATCTCTATAAAGGGATAACAAAGGTGATTTTTTAAAAACTTTGTTTTTGGTCCCAGTTTCCTTGGTAAAAGATGCAACAATGCTTTCTTGATGTCCACCATGCTGTAGTGCTCTCAGCCACTCAGGGTCCAAGTAACCGAAAAAAACAGAAGACTTGTAGGTGGCACAGAGCAGCATCTCAGCATCTGTGTCCAAGCCCCAAGAACAGCATACATGACCCAGGGTCCAAACACCATTTTGGAAACCTGTTTTTTCCGTCGAGCCTGGTTACGCGATACATTACCTATGTATCCCCATTAGTCGTGAAGTGGGCCAAATCTATGCAATTGTTAACAACAGTAGAGGTGAAAATCTGTAGGACTTTGAAGTTGGCACTGGTTTCTTTTCGTTCTTTCGATTTCTTTTTTTTTTTTAATTTTGCATGTCTATCTATGAGTTTTCCGTTTAATGTGTTGATGTGAAGTCACTCAGGACATTGCCCGTCGATTTTAATTAAAAAAATCATAAAAACGAAAAACCACTACTAAGAAATACGTCGTGAAGGACAATACAAAAATAAAAGTAAAAAAAAATCTGCTGGCTAAAAATTAGAGTTGTGTAAAATATGTGGTCACCATATTGTGTATAAAACAGAAACGTGCATTGAAAGTAGAAACATAGCATAGTGCATTGGAGACAGGTTTAGGTATAGGTTTCTTTCAATTCACAGGCAAATGTCATCCTTTTTTATGTTTTTATGAGGAAAAAAAGATGAAATTGCATGCAATAGTCAGCGGAAGCCCACAATCTTCGACTTTTTCGAGTTGCTTATGAAGAATTTTTGTGCCCCCAAATTGAGTTCTAAAGATATGAAATCAAACCAGCTAGTATCCTTCTGGCCTTGATCCAATACCAGGTGTCAATGACCACATAGATGGGTAGAGTAGTTGGTTTGGAAAAGACCTGCTCGTAACTGGGTCACTAGTTCTCCTCATTAGAACTTTTTTCATTCAAGGTCTCATCCTCAGATGCTCATAGTACCACAAGCCCAAAAGAGGAATTAGGCTCCACACCTGCATGGACTTGATTCCTGGAGAAGTGAAGTTTCCACCAAGTCCCGGTTTTTAATGAAAAGAGAGTGCCATTCAGGCCCCAGAGTGGTCCCTCAATTCGATGTGAAAGGGGTTCAGCAGCGATGAATTGAGGTAAAGAGGTCCTCAGAAGGGAGGACAGTGTGGCCAACAAGCAAATCCTGTGATCCAAATTGACCAAATGGAGAAGTTTTGGAAATTTCCAATCCCAATTCCAAAACTCAGGAAGGCATCTTGAGAGCAGGGTGCCCGCACTCAGAGGTCAAAAGACCAGCAAGCCATGTTTCCTGAGGCCTTTGTCTCTGGGAGGTTTTTTCTCACACGAAGGGCGGGGGAAGAGGCCTACGCTATGAGCGCTTTGCGCCATCTATGTAATAGCTAGTGCCATCTCGCGGAAAGCTCCTGGAATGCGTGTGCGCCATTCAGGCCTGTATACCGAGTAGTGTGAGTGGTTGTGGAGGATGACTCATGATTTTCAAATGAGATTATGCAAGATGCCTAGGCTGCCCTCAGGACCGCGCCCGGGCTCTTTCCCCCATGGCCCTGAGGGAGGACTGAATACTGTGATTCCACAGCATCAAACCTGTACTGTGAGGGCCCCAGAGCAGACCAGGAGCGACAGAAAGTTGCTTCCACATGAAGTCCTGGGGCCTGGGCCTCGTGCCCAGCTCCCCTGATACATGACCTGAGGAACATCTCTATAAGGATAACAAAGGTGATTTTTAAAAACTTTTGTTTTGGTCCAGTTTCTTTGGTAAAAAGATGCAACAATGCCTTTCTTGATGTCACCATCTGCTGTAGTGCTCTCAGCCACTCACGGTCCAAGGGTAACCGAAAAAAAACAGAAGACTTTAGGTGGCACAGAGCCGCATCAGCATCTGTGTCCCAAGCCCCAAAGACAGCATACATGAACCCATGGTCCAAACACATTTGGAAACCTGTTTTTTTTTATCCGTCGAGCTGGTTACGATGATACATTACCATGTATCCCCCATTAACTTGAAGTGGGCCCAAATCTATGGCAATTGTTAACAACAGTAGAGGTGTTGAAATCGTGATGGGAAAAAATCTGTAAGGTCTATTGAAGTTGGCTCACTGAAATCTTTTCTTTTCTTTTTTTCTTTTTTTTTAATTTAAATTTAGCATGTCTATCTATGAGTTTTCCCATTTAATGTGTTGAATTGTTAAGTCACTCAGGACTTGCCCGTCGATTTAAATTAAAAAAATCAATAAGAAACGAACAAACCACTAAAGAAATAAACGTCATGTGAAGGACAATAAAAATAAAAAAGTAAAAAATCTGCTGGCTAAAAATAGAGTTGTGTAAAATATGTGTCCCACATATTGTGTATAAAACAGAAACGTCCATGAAAGTAGAAACATGCATAGTGCATGGAGACAGGTTTTAGGGGTATAGAGGTTTCTTTCAATTCACAGGCAAATGTCATCCTTTTATGTTTTATGAGGAAAAAAAGATGAAAATGCATGCAATAGTTCAGCGGAAGCCCACAATCTTCGACGATTTTCGAGTTGCTTATTGAGAAATTTTGTGCCCCCATTGAGTTCATAAGATATGAAATCCAAAACCAGGCTAGTATCCCTGTCTGGCCTTGATCCAAGACCAGGTCAAATGACCACATAGAACCGGGTGAGTAGTTGGTTGGAAAAGACCTGCTCGGCCGCGGGTCACGAGTTTCTCCTCAGTAGACTTTTCATTCACAGGTTCATCCTCAGATGCTCATGGTACCTCCCACAAGCCCAAAAGAGGAATTAGGCCACACCTGCATGGACTTGATTCCTGGAGAGTGAAGTTCCACCAAGTCCCGTTTTTAATGAAAAGAGAGTGCATTCAGGCCCCAGAGTGGTCCCTCAATTCGATGTGAAAGGGGTTCAGCGATGGAATTTGAGGTAAAGAGGTCCTCAGAGGGAGACAGTGTGGCCAACAAGCAAGATCCTGTGATCCAAATTGAACAACATGGAGAAGTTTTGGAAATTTCCAATCCCAATTCCAAACTCAGAAGTCGCATCTTGGAGAGGCTGGGTCACTCAGAGAGTCAAAAGACCAGCAAGCCATGTTTCCTGAGGCCTTTGTCTCTGGGTGGTGTTTTTTCTTCTCACACGAAGGGCGGGGGAAGAGCCTAGCTTGAGCGCTTTGTTGCGCCATCTATGTAATGCTAGTGCCATCTCGCGGAAAGCTCTTGAATGCGTGTGCGCCATCAGCGCCTGTATACGAGTAGTGAGAGTGGATGTGGAGGAGGATGTCATGATTTTCAAATGAGTTGCAAAGATGCCTAGGCTTGCCCTCTGGACACCGCCCGGGCTTTTCCCAATGGCCCTGAGGGAGGACTGAATACTGTGTGATCTCCACAGCATCAAACCTGGTAATGTGAGCCCAGAGCAGACCAGGAGCGACAGAAGGAGCATCCTCAAAGAAGTCCTGGGGCTGGCACTCGGTGGCCAACGTGCTCCCCTGTACATGACCTGATGAACATCCTCTATAATGGATAACAAAAGGTGGATTTTAATTAAAAACTTAGTTTTATTTTTTGTTTTGGTCCAGTTTCCTTGGTAAAAAGATGCAACAATGCTTTTCTTGATGTCACCATGCTTTGTAGTGCTCTCAGCCCCACCCTCAGTTCCATGGGTAAACCGAGAAAAAAACAGAAGACATTAGTAAGGTGGTCACAAGAGCAGCAATCAAGCCATCTTGTGGGTCCAAGCCCCCCAAGGAACAGCAATACATTGGAACCCAGGGTTTCCCCAAACACCAATATTTTGGATAAACCTGGTTTTTAACTTCCTTCTCTTCCGTTCCCGAGCCCTGGTTTACGAAGATACAATTACCATCGTAAAAATTCCTCCCTCCTTTAAACCGTGTTGAAGTGGGGCCGTCCCAACCCTAATGGCCAATGTGTTAAACAACAGTAAACAAAGAGGTGAAAAATTCCTTTTTTAGGAGACTTTATTTGAAGGTATTGGCCACTGGTTTCTTTTCTTTTCTTTCTTTCCCTTTATTTTTTTTTATAATTTTGCATGGTCCTTTTAATCATAAGAAAAGTTATTTTTCCCCATTTAATGTGTTTTGATGTATTGAAAAGGTCCCCCACTCAGAACATTGGCCCCCCCTTTTCCCGATAATTTTAAATTAAAAAAATCAAATAGGAAAACGAAAAACCACTAAAGAAACACGTTTCCTGTGAAGGACACAAAATAAAAAAACAATAAAAAAAGTAAAAAAAATCCGTGCTTGGCCTAAAAATCAGGAGATTGTTTAAAAAAAAATATGATGGTTCCCAAACATATTGTGTAATCAAAACAGAAAACGTGCAATTGAAAAAAAGTAACAAAAAAAACAAGCATAGTGCCAAAAGGAGACAGGTTTTATTAGGGGTATATAGGTATTCCCCTTTTCCAATCCACAAAGGCCCCAAAAATGATTCCCCAACCCTTTAAATAAAGATTAATTATGAGAAAAAAAAGTATGATCAAATGCAATGGCAATAGACCCCACCGGTAAGCCCACAATCTTATCCTTCGACCTTTATATCCGAGTTTGCATAAGAGAATATTAATTGAGGCCCCCCAAATGAAGTTACAAAAGTGATAAAGAAAAAACCAAACCAGGCTAGTAATCACCTTTCTGGGCCCATGGGAATCCAAGACCAGGTTCCAAATGGACCACCATAGATGGGTGATATTTTGGTTGGAAGAGACCTGCTCGCGGTCACGAGTTCTCCTCAGTAACTTTTACATATACAAGGGTTCATCCTACAGATGCTCATGGTACCGCACATAGCCCAAAAGAGGAATTAGGCCGACACCTGCATGGACTTGGATTCCTAGGAGAGTGAAGTTCCACCATTCCCCGGTATTTTCATGATAAGAGAGTGCATTCAGGCCCAGAGTGGTACCATCAATTCGATGTGAAATGGGGTTCAGCGATGGAAATGAGGTAACAAGAGGTCCTCGAAGGGAGACAGTGTGGCCAACAAGCAAGATCCTGTTGATCCAAATTGACAAATGGAGAAGTTTTGAATTTCCAATCCCACATCCAAACTCAGTAAGGCATCTTGGAGAGCTGGGTCACTCAGAGGTCAAAAGACCAGCAAGCCATGTTTCCTGAGGCCTTTGTACTCTGGGTGGTGTTTTTATTTTTCCTCACACGAAGGGCGGGGGAAGAGGCCGTAGCTTGAGCGCTTTGCGCCATCTATGTAAATGCAAGTGCCATCTCGCGGAAAAGCTCTTGAATGCGTGTGCCGCCATTCAGGCCTGTATACGAGTAGTAGTGAGTGGTTGTGGAGGATGTCCATGATTTTCAAATGAGTTGCAAGATGCCTAGGCTGTGCCCTCTGGACCGCCCGGGCTTTTCCCATGGCCCTGAGGAGGACTGAATACTGGTGATTCCTCAGCATCAAACCTGTACTGTGAGGCCCAGAGCAGACCAGGAGCGACAGAAGGTGCGTCCACATGAAGTCCTGGGGCTGGCCTCGGTGCCCAGCTCCCTGTACATGACCTGAGGGCATCTCTATAAGGGATAACAAAGGTGATTTTAAAAACTTTGTTTTGGTACCAGTTTCCTTGGTGAAAAGATGCAACAATGCTTTCTTGATGTCACCATGCTGTAGTGCTCTCAGCCACTCAGGGTCCAAGGGTAACCGAAAAAAAAACAGAAGACTGTAGGTGGCACAGAGCAGCATCAGCATCTGTGTCCAAGCCCCAAGAACAGCATACATGACCCAGGTCCAAACACCATTTGGAAACCATTTTTTTTTTTTTTTCCGTCGAGCTAGGGTTACGAGATACATTACCATGTATCCCCATTATCGTGAAGTGGGGCCAAATCTATGCAATTGTTAACAACAGTAGAGGTGAAAATCTGTAGGACTTTGAAGTTGGCACTGTTTCTTTTCTTTCTTTCTTTTTTTTTTTTAATTTTTGCATGTCTATCTATGAGTTTTCCGGTTTAAATGTGTTGATGTGAAGTCACTCAGGACATTGCCCCGTCGATTTTTAATTAAAAAAAATCAATAAGAAACGAAAAACCACTAAAGAAATACGTCTGTGAAGGACAATAAAAATAAAAAAAGTAAAAAAATCTGCTGTTTAAAAATAGAGTAATGTGTAAAATAAGTGGTCACATATTGTGTATAAAACAGAAACGTGCATAAATAGAAACATGCATAGTGCATGAGACATGTTTTAGGGGTATAGTTTCTTTCAATTCACAGGCAAATGTCATCGCTTTTATGTATTTATAGAGGAAAAAAAGATGAAAATGGTCATGCATTAGTCAGCCGAAAAGCCCCACAATCTTCGACTCTTTTCGAGTTGCTTATCAGAGAATTATTGTGCCCCCATTGTGAGTTCATCCTAATATGAAATCAAACCAGGCTAGTATCCTCCTTCTGGCCTTGAAATCCAAGACCAGGTCAATGACACATGAGAATGGGTGAGTAGTAGGTTGGTTGAAAAGACCTGCTCGCTGCGGGTCACGAGTTCTCCTCAGTAGACTTTTTCATTCAAGGTGGTTCATCCTCAGATGCTCATGGTACCACAAAGCCAAACAAAAGGAAAGGAATTAGGCCACACCTGCATGGACTTGATTCCTGGAGAGTGTGAAGTTCCAACCAAGTCCACCGGGATTTAAATGAAAAGAGAGTGCATTCATGCCCCCCAGAGGTCCCTCCATTCGATGTGAAAGGGTTCAGCGATGGAATTTGAGGTAAATAGGTCCTCAGAGGGAGGACAGTGTGTGCCAACAAGCAAGATCCTGTGATCCAAATTGGACAAATGGAGAAGCTTTTGAATTTCCAATCCCAATACCAAACTCAGAAGGCATCTGGAATTAGCTGGTCACTCAGAGGTCAAAAGACCCAGCAAGCCATGTTTTCCTTGAGGCCTTTGTCTCTGGGTGGTGTTTATTTTTCTCACACCGAAGGCGGGGAAGAGGCCTAGCTTGAGCGCTTGCGCCATCTATGTAATGCTAGTTGCCAATCTCGCGGAAGCTCTTGATATGCGTGTGCGCCATTATCAGGCCTTGTAAACGAG
This sequence comes from Tamias sibiricus, assembly GCA_025594165.1. Lineage (NCBI taxonomy): Eukaryota > Metazoa > Chordata > Mammalia > Rodentia > Sciuridae > Tamias > Tamias sibiricus. The sequence goes on along the minus strand of CM046665.1, from coordinate 141,823,549 downwards.
TATGTTAGTGGGATTGAGTGGAGTATGTCATGATTTTCATATGAGGTTGCCAAGATGCCTAAGGCTGCCCTCATGGACCGAAGCGCTTGGAGCAACGGAGCCGCGGGAAGAACTTCAGAAGCAAACTGGAGACAAACAGCTTTTTATTCTGATAACTTTTCTCTCTGGTTCTAACAACGACTAACACACGCCAAACACACACCACTAAAATGGCGCTGACCCGATCAGCAATTTCGGCCAAGTCACTCGAGATCCCGCAACAATCCCGTGAGACTACGGGAGGCGACAATGGCCCAAATCTCCACGGCTCATAGTCAACTGCAATTCAAGCCAATCCCCAAACAGGGCTCCTGCATTTCCCCCTTTTTGTTTTAAAAGAGGTAATGCTCTAGGACGTCTATGTGCAACCAACATTCTTACCCGTCATCGGATAATCAAGGCTGTGCCCTTGACTCCTGTCTTAGGTTGATATGTCGGCCACATGAGACTGTCCCGTGCGACTGTGCCTGTCTTAGGTTGTCCCCCTCTGGGGATCTTACCCGTCATTGGCTAACCAGCCATCCAATGGAGCCCTTTAGGATCGACTATATATGATGACTAACAGCCGTCCAATTGTGAGGAGATGTTGCGGCTTTAAGGCGACAAGCCTTTTGGTGATGAGCCAAATTGCATAGCATATCAAATTGTTTAAACAAATCAGCTGCCCTAAGTTCCATCAAGTAACACACTGAATTCTCTAGACAAATACCCGCAAGGCATTGTCCCGTAAAGTCCCAAACAATGAAAGATCAAAATGTCCATTTGTTATAACATGTTGATGTAGGAGGCCCCATGCATGTAGAGCAGAGGCCACACTGTTGGTGAGGTTGTTTGATGTTTGAGCAGCAGGGATGCTTGCGGCGGCCGCGATCCCTGCAGCTGTAGCAGCAGACGTCTTTTTTATGTTTAGACAATGCCACCGGCAAATCTTCAGGGCCCGCTACCTAGAAACTCAAGCATCAATTATTAAAGGAAAGGCAGTGCTATTGCAGCACTGAGTCAAGAGGCGAGTTGTCAAACTACAAAATAGAATAATTAGATTAGAAAATTAAAGTTGATTTTTTGTTCACACACATCGCTGGTTGAGCTTCTACAAACATAAGTTGGAAAAATATCATATTTAGAACAAAACAAAGAAAGACTGAGGGTAATTACTGCATTAAAGATAGATTAAAGAAAAGGTAAAGGCACTTTAGAGAAATAATTTGTTAGCTGGAACCCTTGAGTCTCTGTATACAGAGCAATTTTTTACCTGTTGAGATAATTGAAATTAATGAGCTATTAAACAAATGAAGTTAATAACAAATAAACAATCTTAAGTCAAAACACCAAAATATCAGGTTATATAGCACTAGTCATATTGTTTGCTAAAGAGAAGTCCCAGGGACACCTATAAATCAAAATTGAAAGTACCTTCATTTATAAAATTATTTACCTAAATTGAATACTCTTAACCTAAAATGAATTAAAGTTATTTGGATCCATATATATATATATTTTTTCTATATATATATATATTTTCTTTTTCATAAGCGCTTTGTTCTTTGTGACGTCACACTGGACAGACGAACAAACATACAAACATATATTTGTGACGTCACATTAACATGAAATGTAGACAAATGTACAGACATAAAGACATGTATAAAAAGAAAAAAAAAAAAAATACAATTGTGTGCACACTAAAGAGAGATCTCCTCGTCCCGGCCGGGAGGAATGACACTTAAGTTGTGAAATATTTTGAAGGACTCTTTTGAGGGAATCATTCTATACCTTCATCTTGGTCCTCTTGATTTTGTACCTTTTTTATTAATCTTGATTCTTCAATAACTTCATCTTGATCATTTTGATGTGGTACCTGTTTTATTAATCTAGATGGTATCCATATTGGAGAGGATTCGTCTTTTGGAAAAACACAAACAGATCCTCTTCCCCAAATTAATACTGGATCTGGACCCTTCCATGTACCTGAAAGAACATCCTTCCAGTAAACCAAGGGTTTATGTTGTTGGTGTGGATTCCAATGTCTGTCTCCAGCAGAATAACCATTAGAGTCTAAAGTTAAAAAATTTAAGGTAAACAGGGCAACTGCCAATCTGTCCTTAGGACTTTTCCAATTTCCTTCTTTTTGTTTTAATAACATAATTTTCAGTGTTCGGTTTGCTCTTTCAATAATGCCCTGACCCTGAGGATTGTATGGGATGCCTGTTTTATGGGATATATTGAATTTTGCGCAAAACTGTTTGAAAGATGAGGACGTATATGCGGGGCCATTATCTGTTTTAAGCATTTTGGGGATGCCCAATGCAGCAAAAGCTTGCAAACAATGAGATGTAACATCTTTAACTTTTTCTCCAGAATGTAAGGAAGCAAAAATCATGCCTGAGCATGTATCTATGGTCACATGAATAAATCGCAATTTTCCAAAACTTGGCTCATGAGTAACATCCATCTGCCACAAATGATTGGGCATTAATCCTCTAGGGTTAACTCCGAAATGAGGATTGGGCAAATGTGTCATACAAGATTTACAATCTTTTACAATTGTTCTGGCTTGCTCCTTTGTGATTTTAAACCTACGTTGCAAGGTGGTGCTGTTGACATGAAACTGGGAATGAAATAAAGTAGCTTGTTGTAGCGCTGAAAGTATAAATACTGTTTTTGTAAGTTCATCAGCCTTTTGATTACCTTCATGGAGGGGACCAGGCAAATTAGTATGTGCTCTAATATGGCCTACGAATAGAGGTTCTTTTCTTGCCCACAAAAGTTTTTGTATTTGATAAAACAATTTAAAGGCTGGAGTATGAGGTGCTATTGGTCCTGCTAACTCTAATTTTGGGACGGCTTGTACAATATAGTGGCTATCTGAAAAAATGTTTACGGGCTGGTCCCTAAAATTTTCCAGAGCTCTTACCACAGCTTCCAGTTCCACTAGTTGAGCTGATTTGTGTGCAGTTATGTAAGTCATATTTTCTTTTTTAGTGACTACTGTAGCAGTACCATTTGAGGACCCATCTGTAAATACATTAAATGCCTTAGGAATAGGTTGATTTTTTATTACCTGTGGAAATATAATAGGATGATTAATACAAAAAGATAATATAGGGGACTTAGGAAGATGATTATCAAAATTTGCAGAAGTAGAGCATTTAGCTATAGCCCAATCATTATCATTGAAGCATAAGTATTCAATCTGTGATGATGAATAGGGAGTAATAATAGTAGCAGGGTGAATGCCAAATATTTTAGTAGAAGTCTTAAGTCCTTGAAGAATAAGTTTAGCCACCATGGAGGTATAAGATTCAATTATACTTTTAGGAGAGACGGGCAAATGTATCCATAATAAAGGCCCTTGTTGCCAAAATACTCCTGTGGGTGTATATTGTGAAGAAATAATAATCAACATCAGCGGTTTGAGTTAAATCAAATCTATCACAATGAGCTCCTTCGATGGCTTTTTCTACTAACTTTAAAGCTTTCCTAGCATCAGGAGTCAATGTTCGTGGTGAAGATGGATCAGGATCTCCACGAAGGATGTCAAATAAAGGTTTTAGTTGGCCAGTAGTGAGATTTAGTGTAGGGCGAAGCCAATTAATGTCTCCCAGTAGTTTTTGGAAATCATTGAGGGTGGTCAAATGTTCTTTATTTATTAAAATTTTTTGGGTCTAACAAAAGTATCCATGATTTTAAATCCTAAATATAATATGGGAGATCTGGTTTGAACTTTTTCTTCTGCTATATATAATCCATATTTTTTTAAATTTTCTACCACATCACTGAATATATTAAATAAGATTTTTTGATTAGGGTGGGCCAATAAAATATCATCCATGTAATGTAGACACATGAGGTTTGGATATTTATTTTTAATGGGTTGGATAGCCTTGTCCACATATATTTGGCATATGGTGGGGCTATTAGCCATTCCCTGTGGTAAAACCTTCCATTGATATCTCTGATCAGGGCCATTATTGTTCATAGAAGGAACGGAAAAAAGCAAACCTGGGGGCATCCATAATGTAGGGGAATTGAAAGAAAGCAATCCTTGATATCAAGAGTAATAAGATGGAAATTTTTTGGAATAGCTATCGGACAAGGAAGACCAGGTTTGAGTAGGGCCCCATAACTAGCAAATGATTTTATTGATTTGTCAAGATCATGTAACAATCCGCCATTTCCTGACTTTTTCTTGATCACAAATATGGGGAATTCCAGGAGAGGTGGAAAGTTCTATATGACCTGTTTTTTCTTCTAATTTGTTCTGAACTATGTGGTGGGCCGGCTTTGTAATTTCTCTTTAGATAGGGGCCACGGCGGTACCCACACATGGCTTATCAGAAAGCCATGGTAATTATCAAAATTATTTTTCTCAGTGGCCCCGAAAAAAAAAATATCTTTTTCCTTTATGACAAAGATTACTTTTAGGGATATGAGATTACACTTTTACTTTTTGATAATGAGTTATTCTTTTATTGGTTAAGATTTACTCTGTAGTTTTTTTCACATTTAACATCAAGCAGCTTGGTTTGCCAAGGTGTAACTCCCATTTGTTTGCAAAATATTCACTTCCCCCTAAAGTAACCGGTAGAATTAAGGTAAAACATAAGCTGAAATGTTCCTTAT
>CM046665.1:141798449-141818787 GCA_025594165.1 Tamias sibiricus | reverse complement strand
TTTCAAATGAGTTGCAAAGATGCCTTAGGCGTGGCACCATGGGCGCCTCAGCTTTTCCCGATGGCCCTGAGGGAGGACTGAAATTTATGGTGATTCATCAGCAATCAAAACCTGTATGTGAGGCCAGAGCAGACAGGAGCGGACAGAAGGTGCTTCCATCATGAAGTCCTGGGGCTGGGCATTCAGTGCCAGCTCCCTGTACATGACCTGAGGGCATCTCTATAAGGGATTAACAAAGGTGTTTTAAAAACTTTGTGTTGGGTCAGTTTCCTTGGTTGAATAGATGCAACAATGCTTTCTTTGATGTCAACAATTGCTGTTGTGCTCTCAGCAATCAGGGGCCAGGGTAACCGAAAAAGAATCAGTAAGACTTGTAGGTGGAAGAGAGCATCAGCATCTGTGTCCAAGCCCCAAGAACAGCATACATGGACCCAGGGTCCAAACACCATTTGGAAACTGTTTTTTTTCGTCGAGCTGGCCTACGAGGATACATTACCATGTATCCCCATTATCCGTGAAGTGGGCCTAATCTATGCAATTGTTATCTCAGTAGAGTGAAAATTCTGTAGGACTATGAAGTTGCGCCACTGGTTTTTTCTTTTCTGTTCTTTTCTTTGTTTTTATTTTGGCGTGTCTATCTATGAGGTTTTCTATTTAATGTGTTGTGTTGAAGTCACGGCAGGACATTGCCCGTTGATTTATATTAAAAAATAATCCAATAAGAAACGAAAAACCACTAATGAATACGTCTGTGATGGACAATAAAATAAAAAATAAAAAAATTGCTGGCCTAATATGATTGAGTTGTGTAATAATATGTGGTCACTATTTGTGTATATAAAACAGAAACGTGCATGAATAGTGTAACATGCATTGTGAATGGAGGACAGGTTTGGGGTATAGGTTTCTTTCAATTTCACAGGCAAATGTCATCCTTTTATGTTTTATGAGGAAAAAATAAAAGATGAAAAAGCCTGCCAATAGTCAGCGGAAGCCCACAATCTTCGACTTTTTCGGAGTTGCTTTGAGATTTTCGTGCCCCAGTGAGTTCATAAAAATATGAAATCAAACCAGGCTAAGTATCCCTTTGGCCATGATCCAAAGACCAGAGTCAATGACGAACATAGATGGGTGGAGTAGTTGGTGTAAAAGACCTGCCTCGCGGGGCAGGGGTTCTCCTCAGTTAGACCTTTTTCATTCAAGGGATCATTTCAGATGTTCCTGGTTCCACAAGCCCAAAGTGGATTAGGCCACACCTTGCATGGACTTGTTTCCTGGAGAGTGAAGTCTCCACCAAGGTCCCGGGTTTTAATGAAAAGAGAGTGCTTTCAGGCCCCAGAGTGGTCCCTCAATTCGATGTGAAAGGGGTTTCAGCGATGGAATTTGAGGGTAAAGAGGTCCTCAGAGGAGGTCAGTGTGGCAAACATGCAAGATCCTTGTGATCCAAATTGACAAATGGAGAAGTTTTGGAAATTTTCCAATCCCAATTCCAAACTCAGAAGGAATCTTTGAGAGCTGGGTTCACTCAGAGGTCAAAAGACCAGCAAGCCATGTTTCCTGAGGCCTTTGTTCTGGGTGGTGTTTTTCTCACCGGAAGGGCGGGGGAAGAGGCCTTCGCTTTGAGCGACTTTGCGCCATATTTGTAATGCTTTAGTGCCATCTCGCGGAAGCTCTTGAATGGTGTGCGCCTATTCAGGCTGGTATAACGAAAGTAGTGTGAGTGGTTTGTGGAGGATGTCATGATTTTCAATGAGTTGAAGGATGCCTAGGCTGCACCATGGTCCGCCACTGTTTTTCCCACTGGCCCTGAGGTGGACTGAAATACTGGTGATTCTCGCATCAAACCTGTACTGTGAGGCCCAGAAAGCAGACCGAGGAGCGACAGAAGAAGGTGCTTCCACATGAAGTCCTGGGGCTGGGCCTCAGTGCCAGGCTCCTGTACATGACCTGAGGGCATCTCTATAAGGGATAACAAAAGGGTGATTTTAAAAACTTTGTTTTGGTCCAGTTTCCTTGGGTTTGAAAGATGCAACAATGCTTTCTTTGGGGGGGGATTGTCACCATGACTGTAGTGCTCTCAGCCACTCAGGGTCCCAAGGGTAACAGAAAAAAAACAGAAGACTTGTAGGTGGACAGAGCGAGCATCAGCATCTGTGTCCAAGCCCCATGAACAGCATACATGGACCCAGGGTCCAGAACACCCATTTTGGAATAATACTGTTTTTTTTCGTTCGGAGCTGGTTTACGAAGATGATACATTTTTTACCATTGTATCCCCATTATCGTGGAAGTGGAGGCCATATCTATGCAAATTGTTAAACAACAGTAGAGGGTGGTAAAAATCTGTAGGTCTTTGGAATGGTTGGGCTCTGGCTTTTTTTTCTTTTCCTTTTCTTTCTTTTTCTTTTAGTTGATTTTGCGTGGTACTATTACTATTTGGAGTTTTTTCCATTTAATGTTGTTGGGTTGTGAAAGGTGGGTCACTCAAGGAAACATTGGGCCCGTCGGATTTTAATTTAATTAAAATTTCAATAAGAAACAGGAAAAAAACCACTAAAGGAAATACGGTGTCTGTGTGATAATGGGGGGGACATATAAATAATAAAAATAGTAAAAAAGAAAAATTTTCTGTGCTGGCCTTTTTAAAAAATAAACAGTATGTGTTTAAAAAATCTTGTGGGTCACATATTGGGTGTAATTATTTTTAAACCAGATATACGGTGCACTGAAAAGTAGGAAAAAACATGGCATTAAAGTGCTTGGGGGGAGGGGGGACAGGGTTTGTAGGGGGTTATAGGGTTTCTGTTCAAATTTTTCACAGGGCCACCAAGATGGGGTCATTTTTGTCCTTTTTAATGTTTTTATGAGGGGAAAAAAAAATTAAAAAGATGTAAAAAAAAAAAAAAAGGCAATTGGGCAAAATAGTTCAGCGGAAAGCCCACAATCTTTCGGGGACTTTTTTTTTCGAGAGGTTGCTTTTTGAGGGGAAATTATTGTCTTGGCCCCATTGGGAAGTTTTCATAAGATATTTTGGAAAATATGAAATCAAAACAAAAACCAGGCTTAGGTAATTCCTTCTTCTGGCCTTGATCCAAAGACCCCAGGTCAATGAACACCCCAACATAGATGGGGGTTGAGTAGTTGGTTGGGAAAAAGTGGGGACCTTGCTCCCGGGTTCAGGAGTTGTTTCTCCTCCTAAGTAGGACTTTTTTGTCATTCAACAGGGGTTCAATTACCTCAACAGATTTGCTCCCAGGTTACCAATTAAAGCCCAAATAAGAGGGAATTAGGGGGGCCACACTCAACCACCTGCAATGGGGACAATGGGATTCTCCTGGGAGGATTGGAAAAGTTCCCACCAAGTTCCGCATTTTATTTTTGTAATCGAAAATGGGAGTGAGTTTGCATTTTCAGGGCCCCCAGGGATGTGGTCCCTCAATATTTCGATGTTTGGAAAAAAAGGGGTTCTTCAGGCGATGGGGAATTTGAGGGTAAAGAGGGTCCCTCAAGGGGGAGGGAACAAGGGGACCCCAGGTGTAGGGCCAAACATGCAAGGATCCTGTGATCCCCAAAAATTGCGACAAAAATGGGAGAATGTTTTTTTGCTTTTGTTTTTTATATGGAAATTTTTCCAATCCCAATTCCCAACAAAAACCTTTTTCAAGGAAGGGCATCTTGGAAGAGGAGCTGGGTCACTTTCAAGGAAAAGGTGGTCAAAAGGGGGACCCAGCAAATGGGGCCCATATGTTTTCCTGGAGGGCCTTTGTTCTTTTCTGGGGGGTGGTGTTTTTTCTTCACCACGAAAGGGCGGGGGGAAGGAGGTTGGCCTAGCTTGAGCGGGCTTTTTTGCGCCATCTATGTAATTTGCGCTAGTTTTTGCCATACTTTCGCGGGAAAAAAAGCTCTTTGAATGGCGTATGAATGTGGCGCCATTTTTTTCCGGGCCCCTGTATACGATGGGTTTGTGTAGAGGTGGTTCTTGTGGAGGGGATGTGTGTTTCCATTGATTTTTTTCAAATGAGTTGCCAAGATTTGCCTAGGGCTGCCCTCTGGGGTGGACACGGCCCCGGGCTTTTTCCCATGGGGGTCCCTGAGGGGGGGGAGGGGACTGAAATTTAACTGGTGATTCCTTCAGCATCCCAAACCCTTGTGTTCTGTGTGAGGTGGGGCCCAGAAAGGGGCAGGACCAGGAAGCGGGCGGGACAGGGGGGAAGGTGCTTCCAACATGAAGTTCCTGGGGGGGGCTTGGGGTGCCCTCGGTTTTTTGGCCCAGCTCCTGTTACATTGGGGGGGGGGACCTGAGAGGGGGGCATTTCTCTATTAAAAGGGTATAACCAAACAAAACAGGTGATTTTAAAAAAAAACTTTGTTTTGGGGGTTTCCGCAGTTTTTTTCCCTTGCTTTGGTAAAGATGGCACCAAAACCAATGCTTTTCTTTGGATGTTTCCACCCAAGGCTGTAGTTGCTCTTTCAGTGCCCACTCAGGGTCCAAGGGTAACCGGGAAAAAATAACAGAGAAGACTTGTAGGTGGACACAGAAGCCAAGCATCCCCAGGGCATCCTGAATTGTCCACAAGGCCCCAAGTATATAACTAAAAACTGGGCATACATTGGGGGAAAACCCAGGGGTTCCAAAAACACCAACCATTTGGGAAAAAAAACCTGTTTTTTTTTTCGGTCGAAGCTGGTTTCGACGTGGATTTATTAACATTACCAATGTATCCCCTAATTTATCGTGAAAGATGTGGGGGGGGCCAAATCTATTGCGGGCAATTGTTTACAACAAAAAAAATCAAAGTAGAGGTTGTAAAATTCTGTTAGGGGGGGGACTTTGAAAGTTGGGGCTCTTGGTTTTCTTTTTCTTTTCTTTCTTTTTTTCTTTTTTTTTTTAATTTTGCGTGTCTATGCTATTTTGAGTTTTTCCATTTTTAATTGTGTTGTTGATGTGAAGTTCCCACTCAGGGGGGGGTGGGACATATTGGCCCGTCGATTTTTTTTAATTAAAAAAAAATCAATAAGGGGAAAAAAAAAAAAAACCACTTAAAGAAAAAATAACGTTTCTTGTGAAGGGGTGGGGGACCAAATTAAAAAAAATTAAAAAAAAAAACGTTAAAAAAAAAAAATCTTGGGCTTTGGCTTTACAAAAATACAGGGTGTGTTAAAAAAACATTGTGGGTAACATAACATATTGGTGTATTTTAAAACAGGAAAACGTTGCATTGAAAGTAGAAAACATGCATTTAGTTGGCATAGAGATGGAGGAGGGACAAGGTTTTAGGGGGGTATTAGGTTTTTCTTTCAATTTTTTCACAGGCCAAAAAAAATTTATCAATTCCTTTTTATGTTTTATGAGGAAAAAAAAGATGAAAAAAAGCATTGCAAATAGTTTCAGCGGAATAAGGCCCACCAATCTTCGGGGGACTTTTTTTTTTTTTTCGAGTTGCTTTTTGAGGGGAATTTTTCGTTGCCCCCATTGTGTTTCATAAAGGATATTGGAATTCAAAAACCCCCGGCTAGTGTAAATCCCTTCCCTTTCTGGCCTTGATCCAAGGACCCAGGTCAATGACCACATTAGATGGGTGGTGAGTAGTTGGGTTGGGAAAAAAGAACCTGCTCCCGGGTCCAGGGAGGTTTTTCTCCTCAGTTAGGGACTTTTTTTTCATTCAAGGGTTCATTCCTCAGATGGCTCAACTGGTTTAACCAACAAGCCCAAAAAAGAGAGGGGAATTTAGGGGCCCACCACACCTGCATGGGAACTTGATTTCCTGGGGGAGGTTGGAAGTTGTTTCCCACCACAATGTTCCCGGTTTTAATGAAAAGGGGGAGGTGCATTTTTCAGGGGCCCCAGAGAGGTGGGTCCCTCAATTTCGATTGTGATGGAAAGGGGGTTTTTGTTTCAAGCGAATGGGAAAAATTTGAGGTTAAAAGGGAGTGGTTCCTCAGAGGGGGAAGGGGAACCAGTGTTTGGCCAACACATTGCATGCAGATCCCTGTGATCCAAAACATTGGGACAAAATGGAGGGAAGTTTTGGAAAATTTTCCAAATTTCCCAATTTCAAAAACTCAGGGTGAAGGCATCTTTTGGAGGAGGTGGGGTTGTCAACTTCAGAGTCGGTCAAAAAAGGGGACCCAGTTAAGCAAAAAGCCATGTTTTTTCCCTGTGGGCCTTTTTGTCTTTCTGGGGGTGGTGTTTTTTTCTCCACACGAAGGGGGCGGGGGAAAAGGGTCTGGGGGGAAAAGAGGCCTAGGCTTGGGAAGCGGCTTTGCGCCATCTATTGTTTAAATGCTAGTTGCCCATTTCTCGCGGGGAAAAGGCTTTTCTTGAAATGCGTCGGTTGCGCCAGTTTTTTCAGGGGGGCCCGGTAGTACGAGGGTAGTTTGTGGGTGGTGAGCGGTTTTGGTGGAGGATGTTTCATGATTTTTTCAAATTGTGGAGTTGCCTAAGGATGGGGGCCTAGGGCTGCTGGGGCCCTCTGGGGGGGGGAGACCGCCCCGGGCTTTTTTTTTTCCCATGGCCCTGAGGGAGGGGGGGAGGGGGACTCTGAATTTGGTTTACTGGTGGATTCCTCAGCATCAAAAAACCCTGTTTTTACTGTTGAGGGGCCCAGAGGCAGACCAGGAACCAGGAGCGGAACAGAAGGAAGGGTTGCTTCCACATTGAAATTTGGTTTCCTTGGGGGGGCTGGGGCCCCCCTTCGGTTTGCCCAGTGGCTCCCTGTTACATGACCTGGAGGGGGGGCAATTTCCTCTATAAGGGGGAAAACAAAGGTGATTTTTAAAAAAAACTTTTGGTTTTGGGTTCCAGTTTTTTCCTTGGTGGAAAATGAAAAGATGCAACAACAAATGGGCTTTTCTTTTGATGGTCCGACCATTGCTTTTGTTTCGTGTTAGTGCTCTTTCCAAAGGGCCCCCACCCTTTCAGGGGTCCAAGGGGTAAAACCGGGAAAAAAAAAACAGGGGGGAATAGGGGGGAGGTACTTGTTAGGGGTGGGCCCACAGGTAAGCAGGGCCATCCACTGGGCATCTGTGTCCAAGCCCCAAAAGAAACACAGGCATTTAACATGAACCCCCAGGGTCTCCCACTCAAACAACACCATTTTGGGGATACAAACCGTGTGTTTTTTCGTTTCGGTCGAAGGGGCTGGTTTTTACGGAGGATTGACATTTAACCCATTGTATCCCCATTATCGTGATAGGGTGGGGGGGCCAAAAATATCTCTTATGGCCAATTGTTAAAAACAAAAAAACAGTAGAGGTGGTTTGAAAAAAAAATTCTTGTTAGTAGGGACTTTATGGGAAGGTTGGCCTTCTGGTTTCTTTTTTTTTCTTTTTTTTTTTTTTTTTCTTATTTTATTTTGGGCAATGTCTATCTTATGAGTTTTCCCATTTAATGTGTTGATGTGAAGGGAAGTCACTCAGGGGGGGGGGGGGACATTGCCCGTTCGATTTTAATTTAAAAAAAAATTCAATCAAATAAAGGGAAAACGAAAAAAAAACCACTAAAGAAATACGTTCTGTGGAAAGGGGTCACAAATAAAAAAAACTAAAAAAAAAGTAAAAAAAAAAAATTCTTGCTGGCTGGGCTTAAAAAAAATTAGAAGTTGTGTATAAAAATATTATGTTGGAGGTTTCCCAACATTTTTGTTGTATTAAAACACGGAAAAAAACAACGTGGCATGGAAAGTAGGAAATGACAACATTGGCATAGTGGCAATGGGTTTAAGAGGGGACAGGTGTTAGGGGGTATAGGTTTTTCTTTCTTTCAATTTTCCAGGGGGCCAAAATTGGTCATCCTTTTTATGTTTTTATGAGGAAAACAAAAAGATGAAAAAAAAAAGATTGAACAAATGGGCAAATAGGGTCCAGCGGGGAATAAGTGAAATGGGAAGGCCCCTCCAAAAATTCTTCGACTTTTTTTCGGAGTTGGCTTTTTTCATTCTGGAGAAATTTCGTTGGCCCCCATTGAGTTTTCATATTAGATTATTGGAAATCAAAACCCAGGGCTAGTATCCCTTTCTGGCCTTTTGATTCCAAAAATTGGGGACAATCTGGGGGGGGGACCAACATAAGATGGGGGGTGTTATAGTAGGTTTGGTTGGAAAAAGGGGGGGACCTTTGCTCCCCGGGGGGTCCAGGGGGGGGGAGTTATCCTCAGTAGGGTCTTTTTTTCATTTTCAAAAGGGTTTCATTTTTTTACCTCAGGATGCTGCTTTCAGGTTTTAACCACACCCCAAAGCCCCCAAAAAGGAGGAAAAATTAGGCCCACCACCTGCATGGGGGGGGGGACTTGATTTCCTGGGGGAGAGTGGGAAGTTACCACCACAAAAAGTCCCGGTTTTAAAATGGAAAAAAGATAAGGGAGTTGGCATTTTTCAGGGGCCCACAGGAAGTGGTTCCCTCAAATTTTACGGATTGGTGAAAAAGGGGTTTCAGCGGATGGATGAATTTGAGGTAAAAGAGGGGGTCCTCAGAGGGGGGAAGGGGGGGGGGGGACAGTGTGGCCAAAACATGCAAGGACTTCCTGTGAATTCTCCAAATTGGGGGGGGACAACAAAATGGGATGAAGGAGTTTTTTGGAAAGGAACATTTCCAATCCCAATTTCCAAAAACCTCAGGAAAGGGCATTCCTTGGAGGGGAGCTGGGGGTCCAACTCAGAGGTCAAAAAGACCCAAGCAAAAGCCCCCATGTTTCCTGAGAGGGGCCTTTTGGTCTCTGTTGGGGGTGGTTGTTTTTTCTCCACCTCGGGAGGGAAGGGGGCAGGGGGGAAAAGAGGGGGCCTAGGGCTTGGGAGCGGCGCTTTGGGGGGGGCCAATTCTATGTGTAATTTGCTTAGTGCCATTTTCTCGCGGGAAAAAAGCTCCTTGGGTAATGGGCGTGATTGTGGTGGCAGTCTTGTGCGCCATTCAGGGGGCCCTGTATTTACGGGGGGGGGGGAGTAGTGTGGGAGTGGGTGTTGTGGGAGGGATGGTCCATGATTTTTCAAAGATATGAGTTGGCAAGGATGCCTAGGGCTGCCCCTTCTGGGGGGGGGGGGGGGACCGCGACCCGGGCTTTTTTTCCCAATGGGGGCCCCTGGGGGGGAGGGGGACTGAAATATTACTGGTGATTTTTCCCTCCAAGCATCAAAAAACCTTGTACTGTGAGGGCCCAGGAGCAGGGCAGACCAGGAAGCGGGGAACAAGGAAGGTTTTGGCCGGAGCTTTTTTCCCACACTTTGAAGTCCTGGGGGGCTGGGGGGGGCCACTCGGTTGGCCCAGGGCTCCCCTGTTAATTCATGGACCTGAGGGGCATTGATCTCTATAAGGGATTAAAAATACAAAGGTTTGATTTTTTAAAAAAAAACTTTGTTTTTTGGGTTTTCCAGGTTTTTTCCTTGCTGGGAAAGGATGCTGCAACAAAAATTTTTGCTTTCTTTGGATGTTCCACCCATTGGCTGTAGTTTGCTCTTCAAGGCCCACTTTTCAGGGGGGTTTGTCCAGGGGTAAAAACCGAAAAAAAAAAGAAATGTGGAAGGGACTTGTAGGTAGGGTGGCACAGAGGCCCCGCAGGCAGGGCATCAGGCTATTCTTGATATGTCCAAAGGCCCAAGCAATAGAAAACTAGCAACATTTTTTACCATGGACCCTGGGTCCAAACACCCATTTTGGAAAAAACCTGTTTTTTTTCGTCGAAGCTGGTTGGTTACGAGATTTACATTTTTACCCATTGGTATCCCATTTATCGTTAGAAGTGGGGGGGCCAAATTCTATGCAATTGTTTAAAAACAAAACAAACAGTAGGGAGGGTGGAATAAATCTTGTAGGGACTTTGAAGTTGGGCTTACTGGTTTTTCTTTTTTTTCTTTTTCTTTTTTTTTTTTTTTTTTTTTTGATTTTGCGTGTGGTCTATCTATGAGGGGTTTTTCCATTTTTAATGTGTTGTATTTTGTTGGAAGGTTTCACCCACTCAGGTGTGGGGGGGGAGGGGGACATTTTTTTGCCCGTCGATTATTTAATTAAAAAAAAATAAATCAATAAGAAAAACGAAAAAAACCCCACTAAAAGGGAAAAATACGTCTGTGAAGGGACAAAAAAATAAAAAAAACTAAAAAAAAGTAAAAATAAAATTCTGCTGGCTTAAAAATTACAAGAGTTTGTGTAAAAAACCTATGGTGGGGTTTCACATTAATTGTTGTATAATAAAACAGGGGAAACGTGCATGGAAAAGTAGAAAAACATTGCCATTAGTGGCGTGGGGATGGGGAGGACAGGGGTTTTGTTAGGGGGGTACATTATAGGGGGTTCTCTTTTCAAATTTCCCCACAGGTGCATAATGGTCATTCCTTTTTATGTTTTTATTGGGAAAAAAAAAAAATAAAAAGGATGGAAAAAAAATATAAAGCATGCTAATAAGGGTCAGCGGAAAACTGCCCACACATCTTCTTCGAACCTTTTTTCGAGTTGGGACTTTGGAGAAATTTTCGTGCCCCCATCCCATTGAGTTTTCATTACAGATATGGAAAATCAAAAAATCACCAGGGCTTAGTAATTTCCCTTCTGGCCTTGATCCAAAGGGGACCCAAGGGTTCAATGAACCACATAGATGGGGTGAGTAGTTGGTTGGAAAAAAAAAGACCTGCTTCCCCGGGGTTGTCAGGAGTTCTCCTTCAGTTATAGGGGTACTTTTTCCATTTCTAATAAAGGGTTTCATCCTCAAGTGTTGCTTCAATGGGTTACCCACAAAGCCCCCAAAAATGAGGGAATTTAGGGGCCACACCTGCCATGGGGGGGGGAACTTGATTTTATTTCCTGGGAGAGTGAAAAGGTTTCCCACCCATCCAAGTCCCGGGCTTTTTAATTTGAAATGAAATGAGAGGATGGAGGTTTCAGGGGCCCCCAGGAGAGTGGGGTCCCTCAATTCGGATGTTTTGAAAAAAAAGGGGGTTTTTTCCAGCGATGGGGAAATTTTTTGAGAGGTTAAAGGAAGGTTTCTCAGGGGAGGGGGGTACGGGGGGGGGTGATCAGTGTGGGCCAACATGGGCACAAGATTCCTGTGATCCAAAAATTTGGGGGGGGGGGGAAAATGGGAGAAGGGAAAGTTTTGGAAAATTTTCCAAATTCCCCAATTTCCCAATAACTTCAGGAAGGGCATCTGGCTTGGGGATTAGGGTGAGGCTGGGGTCCACTCAGAGGTCAAAAACGGACCCAGCAAAAGCCATTGGTTTCCTGAGGGGGCCTTTGTTCTCTGGGTTTGGTGTTTTTTTTCTTCACACGAAAAGGGGCGGGGGGGGGAGGGGGAATGGAGGGGCCTAGGGGCTTGGAGGCGCTTTGGGGCCATTCTATGTAAATTTTGCTAGTTTGGCCATTCTTCGCGCGGAAAAGCTCTTGAATTTGCGGTTGGATAAGGCGGCGCATTTCCCAGGGGGGCCTTTGTATTACGAGTAAGTAGTGTGAGTTGGTTTTTGTGGAGGATTAGGATTTGTCATGGATTTTCAAATGAGTTTGCTTGCAAAGATTGCCTAGGGGGGCTGCCCTCTGGGGGGGGATCCGCCGGGGGGGGGGGTGCTTTTTCCCATGGCCCTGGAAAGGGGAAGGAGGGTGGACTTTGGGGGGGAAAATTTCCTGGTGATTCCTCAGCATCAATCCTGTTAACCTGTACTTGTGAGGCCCAGGAGCAGGTGGGACCAGGGGAGCGGGGCACCAGGCGCGATCAGAAACGGTGGGGCTTTTTCCACCATTGGATAGTCCTGGGGGATGGCTGGGATGGGGCCCTCGGTTTTGCCCAAGCTCCTGTTTTTTACATTGGAACCTTGAGGGGGCATCTCTATAAGGGGTTAAAAAAAAACAAGGTTTTGATTTTTTAAAAAAAAACTTTTTTTTTTGGGGGTCCAGTTTTTTTTTCCTTTGGTGGAAAAAGATGCAAAACACAATGCTTTTCTTTGGGATGTTTTTCACCCATGCTGTTGTAGTTGCTATCTCAGGGCACTTCCTGGGGGTTTCCAACGGGTTAACCGAAAAAAAAAAAAAAAAAAAAAATTAAAAAAAACAAAAGAAAAAAAAAAAAAAAAACTGTTATAGGTGGGGCCCACAAGAAGCAGGCATCTCCAGGCATCTGTTGGGTCCATAGGCCCCCCCCAGAGGAACAGGCATTACATGGGGGGGGGGGTCCCAGGGTTGCCAAAACACCCACCATTTTGGGGAAAAAACCTGGGTTGTTTTTTCGTTCGAGCTGGTTTACGGAGGGGATTATTACATTTATTACACCCTGTATCTTTTCCCCCATTTTAAATCGTGAAAGTGGGCCAAAAATTTCTATTGGCAATTGTTTAAAAACAAAAAAACCATACAGTAGCGAGGTGAAAAAAAATCTTGTTAGGGGACTTTGAAGTTGGGGCTTTCTCCTGGTTTTCTTTTTCCTTTTTCTTTCTTTTTCTTTTTAGTTGGAATTTTTTGCGTTTTGTCTATTCTATGGGTAGTTTTTTCCATTTTAATGGGTGTTGATAGGGTTGAAGGAAAGTCACTCACAGGGGGGTGGGGGTGACATTGGGGGGGGGCCCGTTCGATTTTTAATTTAAAAAAAAATCAATAAAGGAAAACGAAAAATAAAACCACTAAAAGGAAAAAAAATTACGGTCTGTGATGGAAGGGGGGGACCAATAAAAAAATAAATAACAAAAAGTAAAAAAAAAAACATTCTGCTGGGGCTTAAAAATCCCTTTAGCAGTTGTGTAAAAAAATTATGTGGGTTTTTCCAACCCATTATTGTGTATTGTGAAAAACAGGGAAATTAAACGTGCATGGGAAAAGTAGGGTAAAACAAACATTGCATAGTGCATGGGAGGACAGGGGGGGGGGGGGGGGAACAGGGGTTTTTTTAGGGGTATATTAGGTTTCTTTTTTCAATTCACCTAGGGGGGCAAATGTTCATTTCCCTTTTTAGTTTTTATGATTTATGAGGAATTAAAAAAATGGGAAAAAAAAAAATTGCATGGCCCCAATTAAGTTCCCCAGTCGCGGGGAATAAAGCCGCCAACCAAATCTTCGGGAACTTTTTTTCGAAAGTTGGCTTTTCTGAGGTGGGAGAGGATTTTTTCGTTGGCCCCCATTTTGAGTTCATTATGAAAGGATATGAAATTTTCAAAAAAAACCCCAGGGGGCTTAGGTATTCCCTTCTGGGGCCTTGGATCCAAAAGGGGGGGGGGGGGGGGACCAGGGGGTTCCCCAATGGGTAACACCATTAGGATGGGGTGAGCAGTTAGTTGGTTGGAAAAAAAAAAAAGGGGGGGACCTGTGGCTTCCCCCGGGGTTTCAGGGGAGTTCTTCCTTTCAGTAGGGGGGGACTTTTTCATTTCAAGGGTTTCATTCCTTTCAAAGATTGGGCTTTTCATGGTTTTTACCCAACAAAAAGCCCAAAAGAGGGGGGAATATTTTAGGGGAGTCCCCAATCACCTTGCATGGGACTTGATTTTCCTGGAGAAGTTGGGAAGTTTTTCCAAAAACCAGGTCCCGGTTTTTAATGAAAAAAAAAGAGGAGAGTGGCAATTTTTCAGGGCCCCAGATGGTGGGGTCCCTCAATTTCGATTGGATTGTGGGAAAGGGGTTTTTTCAGCGGATGGAATAATATCTTGAGGGGTAAAGAGGGGGTTTCCTCAGTAGGGAGGGGGGGACAGTTGTGTGGCCCAAAACATTTGCAAGAGGGAAATTCCTGTGATTTCCAAAAATTTGGGGGGGAACAAAAAACAAATGGAGGGAAGGTTTTTTGGGGTAAATTTTCCAATCCCAATTCCCAAAAACTCAGGGGAGGGGAAAAAGGGGCATTTCTTGGGGGAGGGGTAGGAGCTGGGGGTGGTTCAAACTCAAGAGGTCAAAAGGGGGGGGGGGACACAAAGCAAAGCCCATGGGTTTTTGTCCTGAGGAGGGGCCTTTGTCTCGGGGGTGGGTTGGGTTTTTTTTCTCCACCGGAAGGGGCGGGGGGAAAGAGGGTGGGAAAGTGGGGCCTAGGGCTTGAGCGCTTTTGGGCCATCTATCCTGTAAACATGCTAGGTTGCCCATTTTCTCGGGGGAAAAAGCTCTTTGAATGCCGGTTGATGTGGGGCGGGCCATTTTCAGGGGGGGGCCTGTTATTAACGGGAAGTTTAGTGTGAGTGTTTGTGGGACGGGATGTCATGGGATTTTTCAAAATTGAGAGTTGGACAAGCAAGGGATTTTTTTTGAGCCTAGGGGCCTGCCCTCTGGGGGGGGAACCGCCCCGGGCTTTTTTACCCATGGGCCCTGAGGGAGGGGTGAGGGGAACTGAATTTACTTTGGTGATTTCCTCCAGCATCAAATTTCAAAAACCCTGTTATTACTGTTGGAGGGCCCCCAGACCAGAATAGCAGAAACCAGGGGGGGAGCGACACAGAAGGTGGGCTTTCCACATGGGGGAAAGTAATCCTGGGGGGGGCTGGGGCCTCGGGGTTTTTTTTTTGGCCCCAGCTCCCTTGTACATGGACCTGGGAGGGGGGCATCTCTATAAGGGATAAAACAAAAGGGTGAATTTTTTTAAAAAAAACTTTGTTTTTTTGGTTTATCCAGTTTCCTTGGTTGTGGAAAAAAAAGATTGCAATAAGCAAAATTGCTTTTCTTGGATGGGTCCCACCATTTGCTGTAGTAGTGCTCTCAGGCCCCACTCAGGGGTTCCCAAGGGTTAAACCGAAAAAAAAAAAACAGAAGGAAAGGACTTGTAGGTGGGGGCACAGAGGCAGCAATTTCTGGCCCTATCAGTCTCTGTGTCCCACAAGGGCCCCAAGAACAAGACATTTTTACATGGGACCCAAGGGGGTCCAAAAAAAAACCCCACCATTTTTGGAAGGAAAATCACCTGTTTTTTTCGGTCGAGTCGGTTATTGGGCTGTACGAAAAGATATTACATTTACCATCTGTAATCCCCATTATTTCGTGAAAATGTGGGGGCCCAAAACATTCTATGCAATTTGTTAAACTAAAACAACCAGTAGAGGTGAAAATCTCTGTTAGGTTTAACTTTGAAGGTTGGGGCTCTGGTTTCTTTTTCTTTTTCTTTTTCTTTTTCTTTTTTTTGATTTTTTGCGTGGTTTACTATTCTATGAGTTTTTTCCAATTTTAATGTTGGTTGATGTGAAGGTTCACTTCAGGGGACATTTGCCCACGTTGATTTTTTAATTAAAAAAAAAAATCTTAAATTCGGAGAAAACGGAAAAAACCCACCACTAAAGGGAAAAATTTACGTCTGTTGGAAGGGGACAAATATTAAAAAAAAATAAAAAAAAGTAAAAAAAAATCTGCTGGGCTTAAAATAATTAGACAGGGTTTGGTGTAAAAAATTATTGTGGTTTCCACATATTGTGGTATAAAAAACAAACAGAAATACGTGCATTGAAAGTGGAAAATAGGAGTTAGAAACACTTGGCCATAAAGTTTTGCATGGGAGGGGGGGGGGACAGGTTTAGGGGTATAGGGTTTCTTTCCCCTAAAATTTCCAACAGGGGCAAAAAACTTGTTTCATTGCCTTTTATGTTTTTATATTGAGGAAAAAAAAAAAAAGATGAAAAAAAAATGCATGCAATAGGTCCTAGCGGAAAAGGGCCCCCACAATTCTTCGGGGACTTTTTTTCGGGGAGGTGTTTATGCTTTTGAGGGAATTTTCTTTTTGGCCCTCCCCCCATTGGAGTTCATATAAGGATTATGAAAATCAAAAAAAACCCAGGGTGCTAGTTATTTCCCTTTCTGGCCTTGATCCAAAGGGACCAGGTTCAATGGGGGGGAACCACATTAGGATGGGGTGGGAGTAGGTTTTGGGTTGGAAAAAAAAGGGGACCTGCTCCCGGGTCCAGGGAGTTTCTCCTCAGTAGGTTTTTAGGGACTTTTTTTCATTCAAGGGGTTTCATCCTCAGATGCTTTCATGGGGGTACCCACAAGGCCCAAAAAAAGAGGGGGAATTTAGGGGGGGCCCACCACCTGCTTGGGGTGGGACTTGATTATTCCTGGGAGATTGTGAAGTTCCACCAAGTCACCCGGTTTTAAATGAAAAATGGGAGGGAGAGTTGCATTTTTCAGGGGGCCCCAGGGAAGTAGTGGTCCCCTCAAATTTCGATGTTGGGTGGGGAAAAGGGGTTTTCGTTTCAGCGATGGGGTAATTTTGGAGGTTAAAAGAGGTCCTCAGGAGGGAGGGGGGGGACAGTGTTGGGCCCAAAACCATTTGGGCCAAAGATTTCCTGTGGATTTCCAAAATTTGGGGGACAAAATGGGAGGTTTGGAAGTTTTTTGGAAAATTTTCCCAAATTTTTCCCAATTCCAAAACTTTCAGGAAAGGCTATTTCCTTGGAAAAGCTGGGGTCCCACTCAGGGAGGGTCAAAAAAAAAGGACCAGCCAATAAGGGGGGGGGGCATGGTTGTTTTTCCTGAGGGGGCCTTTTGTTTCTTCTGGGTGGTGTTTTTTTTTTTTTCTCACACACGGGGAAAGGGGCGGGGGGGGGGGATAACGAGGGCCTAGGTCTTGGAAGGCGCTTTTTGGGCCAAAATCTATGTTTAAATGGGGCTAGTTTTTTGCCATTCTCGCGGGGAAAAGGCTTTTCTTGAATTGGCGTGTGTGGCGCCATTCCAGGGGGCCTGTTTAGTACGAAGTTTTAGTGTGGAGGGTGGGGTTGGTGGGAGGGATTGTTCATGGTTTTCAAATGGGAGTTGTGCCAAAAGGATTGGGGGCCTTAGGGCTTTTGCCCTCTGGGGGGGGGAACCGGCCCCACGGGCTTTTTTTTTGCCCCATTGGGCCCCTGAGGGAGAGGGGGGGGACTGGAATTTTTAACTGGTGTGTTTTCCTCCAGGCCATTCAAAATACCTGTTTTACTGTTTTGAGGGCCCAGGAAAGCAGGACCCACGGAGCGTACCAACAGAAGGTGGCTTTTTCCCCACATGGAAAAGTCCTGGGGGGGGCTGGGGCCTCGGTTTTGCCCCAGCTCCCTGTATTGACATTTGGGACCTGGAGGGGGCATTTTCTCTATAAGGGATTAAAAACCAAAAGGGTTTTCGATTTTAAAAACAAAAACTTTGTTTTGGTCCAGGTTTTCCTTGGTGAAAGATGCATACAATTTGCTTTCTTTTGAATTGTTCCACCCATTGCTTGTAGTTATGCTCTCAACAAGCGGCCCCACTTCAGGGGGGGGGTCAAAAGGGTACAACCGAAAAAAAAAAAAAACAAGGGGGGTAGTTGACTTGTTAAGGGTTGGGGCCACCAGGAGTTAGGGGCCGCAAGAGCAGCATTCCAGGCCAATCTGATGTCCAAAGCCCCACAGGAAACAAACATTTATTTGAACATGGAACCCCCAAGGGTGTTCCAAAACAAAACACCAAACATTTGGAACAAACCTGTTTTTTTCGAGTCCGAAAGGCTGGGTTTTACGAGATACCCATTACCCTGTATCCCCATTTTATCGTGGGGGAAAAAGGTGGGGCCAAAAATCTATTTGGTTCAATTGTTATTAAAAACAAACAGTAGAGGTGTGAAAATCTGTAGGGGACCTTTGAAGGTTGGGCTGGGTTTTTCTTTTTTCTTTTTCTTTTTTGCGTTTTTCTTTTTTTTTTAGTTTTTGCGTGGGGGGTCTATCTATGGGAGTTTTCCATTTAAATGTGTTGATGTTGAAGTTCCCACTCAGGGGGGGGTGACATTGCCCTGTCCGATTTTTTAATTTAAAAAAAATTCAAATAAGGAAAAAACGAAAAAAAAAAAAAACACTAACAGAAGATACGTTCTGTGGGTGCAAAGGGGTACAATAAAAAATAAAAAAAAAAAGTAAAAAAAAAATTTCTGCTGGCTAAAAATAGAGTTGTGTAAAAAAAAAATATGGGTGGTCCCCTAATTATTGTGTATAAATAACAAGGGGGGGAAAAAACGTGCATTGGAAAAAGTTAGAAAGACAAACTTGGCATAGTTGCATGGAGAGGGGACAGGTTTTAGGGGTATAGGGTTTTCTTTTCAAACATTTCAACAGGCAAATTGTATTCAATTTTTTCCTTTTATGGTTTTTTATTGAGGAGGAAAAAAAAAGAAAAAAAAATGGGGAAAAAAAAAAAAAAAGGCCCATGGCCAATAGGGTTCAGCGGCAGATAGGTCAGGGCGGGGAAAAATGCCCAACCAAATCTTCGACTTTTTTTTTCGAGGGTTGGTTTCTGAAGGGAATTTTCGTTTTGGGCCCCCCCCATTTTTGAGTTCATAAAGATTATTGAAAAATCAAAAAAAAACCAGGGCTGAGTATCCCTTCTGGCCCTTGATTTTTCCATAAAGGGACCAGGGTCAAATTGGGACCACATAGAATTGGAATAAGGTGGTAGTAGTTGGTTGGAATAAAGTGAACCTGCTTTTCCGGGGTCAGGAGTTCCTCCTCAAGTTTTAGACTTTTTTTTCATTTTCAAAAAAGGGTTTTCATTTTTTCCTCAGATGCTCAGGGGTACCCACCCAAGCCCCAAAAAGAGAATTGTAGGGGGGGGCCCCAACCACCTGGTCATGGGTGACTTGATTTTTTTTTTCCCTGGGGAGATAGTGAAGTTCCACCCAAAGTTCCCGGTTGTTTTTTTTTTAATGGAAAAAATGTAGTTGGGGGAGAGAGTGCATTCAGGCCCCAGATCGTTGGTCCCTTCAAATTATTCGATTTTGTTGACCAAAAAAAGGGGTTTTTTCAGCGATGGAAGAAATTTTGAGGGTTAAAGGAGGGTTCCTCAGAGGGGGGCAGGGGGGGCAATACCAGGTGGTGGCACAACATGCAAAGATCCTGTGATTCCCAAATTGGGGGGGGTGGGGGAAAGGAAAAATGGAGAAGTTTTTGGGAAAAATTTTCCAATCCCAATTCCCAAAAATAACACTTCCAGAAGGCACAATTCTTGGAGTGTAGCTGGGGGGGTCACTCAGAGGTCAAAAAAGGACCCAGCAAAACCAAAGCCCATGTTTCCTGAGGGGGCCCTTTGTCTTCTCTGGGTGGTGTTTTTTTCTCCACACGGGAAAAGGGGGCGGGGGAAGGGAAGGAGGGCCTAGCTTGGGCGTTCGCTTTGCGGCCATAAAAATATGTAATTTGCTTAAGTGCCATCTCGCGGGGAAAGGAATGCTCTTGAATGCGTGTTGCGCCATTTAAAAACCCTGTTATATTTGCAGTTTTACTGTGGGGAGTTGGGGTTTTTTGTTGGGAAGGGATGTCTTTGATTTTTTTCAATAATTGTTAGTTTGGCATGATTTTTCCTAGGGGCTGCCCTCTGGGGACCCCCAAACCCGGGCTTTTTCCATGGGGCCCTTGAGGTGAGGGGAACTGAATTATACTTGGTGATTGTCCTCAGCCATTTCAAATACCGTACTGGTGAGGCCCACCAGAGCCGACCACAGGAAGCGACTGAGGTGCTTCCACATGAAGTCCTGGGGCTGGGCTCAGTGCCAAGCTCCACTGTTACATGTCCTCGAGGGCTTCTTCTATAAGGGACTAACAAAGGTGATTTTAAAAACTTTGTTTTGGTCCAGTTTCCTTGGCCTAGTGAATAGATGCACAATGCTTTCTTTTTGATGTCACCATGCTGTAGTGTCTCTCAGCCCACTCTGGGGTCAAGGGTAACCGAAAAAAACAGAAGGACATTGTAGGTGGCCTGAGCAGCATCAGCATCTGTGTCCAAGCCCCAAGAACAGCATACATGACCCAGGGTTCCAAACACCATTTGGAAACCTGTTTTTTCGTCGAAGCTGGTTACGAGTTAATTTTACCATGTATCCCCATTATGTGAAGTGGGCCAAATCTATGCAATTGTACCAACAGTAGAGGGTGAAAATTGTAGGACTTTGAAGTTGGCACTGGTTTTCTTTTCTTTTCTTTCTTTTCTTTGTTTTTTATTTTGCGTGTCTATCTATGAGTTTTCCATTTAATGTGTTGATGTGAAGTCACGCAGGACATTGCCCGTTGATTTTATTTAAAAAAAATCAATAAGAAACGAAAAACCACTAAAGAAATACGTCTGTGAAGGACAATAAAAATAAAAAAGTAAAAAAAATCTGCTGGCTAAAAATAGAGTTGTGTAAAATATGTGGTCACATATTGTGTATAAAAAACAGAAACGTGCATGAAAGTAGAAAACATGCATAGTGCATGGAGACAGGTTTGGGGTATAGGTTTCTTTCAATTCACAGGCAAATGTCATCCTTTTATGTTTTATGAGGAAAAAAAGATGAAAAAGCCTGCAATAGTCAGCGGAAGCCCACAATCTTCGACTTTTTCGAGTTGCTTTTGAGAATTTCGTGCCACCATTGAGTTCATAAAATATGTTATCAAACCAGGCTTGTATCCTCTTATGGCCTTGATCCAAGACAAGGTCTATG
>CM046665.1:141768774-141798349 GCA_025594165.1 Tamias sibiricus | reverse complement strand
ACCAAGGAAACTGGACCAAAACAAAGTTTTTAAAATCACCTTTGTTATCCCTTATAGAGAAGCCCCACAGGTATGAACAGCGGAGCTGGGCACTGAGGCCCAGCCCCAGACTTCATGTGAAGCAACCTACCTGTACGCTCCTGGTCTGCCTCTGGGCCTCACGTACAGGTTTGATAGCTGAGGAATCACCAGTATTCAGTCCTCCCTCAGGGCCATGGGAAAAGCTGTTGCGGTCCTGGTGCAGCCAGGCATCTTGCAACTCATTTGAAAATCATCGACATCCTCCACAACCACTCACACTACTCGTATAACAGGCCTGAAAGGCGCACAACGCATTCAAGAGCTTTCCGCGAGATGGCACTAGCCAACATAGCTGGCGCAAAGCGCTCAAGCTAGCCTCTTCCCCCCCGTGTCCTTTCGTGTGAGAAAAAACACCACCCAGAGACAAAACCTCAGGAAACAATGGCTTGCCTGGTCTATTGACCTCTGAGTGACCCAGCTCTCCAAGATGCCTTCTGAGTTGGAATTGGGATTGAGAATTTCCAATACTTCTCCATTTGTCACTTTGATCACAGGGGTCTTGCATGTTGGCCACACTGTCCTCCTCTCTGAGGACCTCTTTACTCAATTCATCGCTGACCCTTTCCACATCGAATTGAGGGACAACTGGGGGCATGAATGCACTATCTTTTCATTTAAATCCGGGACTTGGTGGAACTTCATCTCCAGGATCACAGTCCATGACTGGTTTGGCCTTAATTCCTCTTTTTGGGCTTGTGGTACAGGAATCATTGAAGATGAACCTTGAATGAAAAAGTTACTGAGGAGAAACTCCTGTCCGCGAAGCTGGTCTTTTCCATCCAACTACTCACACATCTTTGTGGTCATACCTGGTCTGGATCAAGCAGAAGGGATACTAGCTGGTTGATTTTCATATTTTTTTGACTCAATGGGGGCACGAAAATTCTTCAAAAGCAACTCGAAAAAAGTCGAAAACGTATTGTGGGCTTTCCGGCCTGACTGATTGCAGGCTTTTTCATCTTTTTTTCCTCATTACAACATAAAAGGATGACATTTGCCTGTGAATTTGAAAGATAACCTATACCCCAAACCTCGTCTCCATGCATCTATGGCATGTTTCTTTTTATACTTTCATGCACGTTTCCTGTTTTTTACACAATATGTGCCCCCATATATTCTTACCTCAACTCATATTTTTAGCCAGCAGATTTTTTTACTTTTTTATTTTTTTGTCCTTCACTGACGTATTTCTTTAGTTGTTTTTCGTTCTTATTGATTTTTTTAAATAAAATCAACGGGCTATGTTCCTGCGTGACTTTCACTCAACACATCAATGGAAAACTCCATAGATAGACACGCAAAATAAAAAAACAAATGAAAAGAAAGAAAAGAAAGAAACCAGTGCCCAAATTCAAAGTCTACAGATTTTCACCTCGACTGTTGTTACAATTGATAGGGATTTGGCCCACTTCACGATAATGGGGCTACATGGTAATGTATCTCGTAACCAGCTCGACGAAAAAACAAAGGTTTCCCAATCATAAGGCCCAGAAGTTTGGACACTGGGTCGATAGTTAGGCTGCTTTCTGGGCGGCTCCTGCGACAACAGATGACTGATGCTGCTCTGTGCCACCTACAAAGTCTTCTGTTTTTTTTTGGTGTTACCCTTGGAACCCTGAGTGGCTGAGAGAGCAACTACAGCATGGGGTGACACTCAAATAAAGCATTGTCTGCATCTGTTCACCACATAGGACACTGGACCAAGAATACAGAAGTTTTTAAATCACCTTTGTTATCCCTTATAGAGATGCCTCAGGTCCAAGTACAGGAGCTGGGCAACTGAGGCCAGCCCCAGGACTTCATGTGGAAGCACTTCTGTCGCTCCTGGTCTGCTCTGGTCCGTGCACAGTACAGTTTATGCTGAGGAAGCACCAGTATTCTGTCTCCCTCAGGGCCATGCGAAAAGCTGGTGCGGTGCCATGGTGCAGCTACGGCATCTCTGCAACTCATTTGGAAAATCAATGACATCCTCCACAAACCTACTCACTATTACTAGTATTCAGGCCTGTATGGCGCACACGCATTCAAGAGCTTTCCGCTGAGTTGGCACGTAGCATTACATAGATGGCGCACAAAGCGGCTCAAGCTAGGCCTCTTCCCCCGCCATTCGTGTTAGAAAAAAAAACACCACCCAGAGACAAAGGCCTCAGGAAACATGGCTTCGTGGTCTTTTGACCTCTGAGTGACCCGCTCTCAAAGTGCCTTCTGAGTGTTTGGAATTGGGATTGGAAATTTCTAAACTTTCTCATTTGTCAATTTGGAGTCAGGTATCTTTGCATGTGGCCACACTGTCTACCTCTGAGGTCCTCTTTACCTCAAACTTCATCGCTGAACCCCTTTCACATCGATTGAGGGACCACTCTGGGGGGGCATTGAATGCACTCTCTTTTCTTTTTAAAAAACCGGGACTTGGTGATAACTTCTCTCTCCAGGAATCCAAAGTCCATGCAGGTGTGGCTAATTACCTCTTTTGGCTTTGTGGTACCAGGAACATCTGAAGATGAACCCTTGAATGAAAAGTCTACTGAGGAGATCTACTGACCCCGCGAGCAGGTCTTTTCCATACTCCACTACATCACCCATCTATGTCGGGTCATTGACCTGGTCTTGGATTCAGGCCAGAAGGGATATAGCCTGGTTTGAATTTCATATTTTCTGAACTCAATGGGGGCACGAAATTCTCAAAAAGCAACTCGAAAAAAGTCGAAGATTGTGGGCTTCCCTGGACTATTGCAGGCTTTTTCATCGTTTTTCCTCATAAAACATAAAAGGATGACATTTGCCTTGTGAATTGAATGAAAACCTGATACCCCTAAACCTGTATCCATGCACTATGCATGTTTCTTTCTTTCATGCACGGTTTTCTGTTTTAAACACAAAATGTGACCACATATTTAACACAACTCTATTTTTAGCCAGCAGATTTTTTTTACTTTTTTATTTTATTGTCCCTTCACAGACGTATTTCTTAGTGGTTTTTCCCGTTTCTTATTGATTTTTTAAATAAAATCAACAGGCAATAGTCCTGCGTCTGACTCAACATCAACACATTAAATGGGAAAAACTCATAGATAGACACGCAAAATAAAACAAAGAAAAGATAGAAAAGAAAAGAACCAGTGCCAATCTTCAATAGTCCTACAGATTTCCCTCTACTGTTTGTTATAACATATTGCATAGATTTGGCCCACTTCACGATAATGGGGGATACATGGTAATGTATCTCGTAACCAGCTCGAACGAAAAAAACAGGTTTCAAATGTGTTTGGACCCTGGGTCATGTATGCTGTTCTTGGGGCTTGGTACACAGATGCTGCATTGCTGCTCTGTTGCCACCTACAAGGTCTTCTGTTTTTTTCGGGTTTACCAGTTGGAACATGTGTGGATCTGAGAAGCACTTACTCAGCTTGGTGACAATCAAAGGAAAGCATTTGTTTGCAATCTTTCACCTAAGGGAAACTGTGGACCAAAACAAAGTTTTTTAAAATCACCTTTGTTTTTATACATTATATAGAGATGCCATCAGGTCATGTACAGGGAGATGGGGCACAGAGGGGCCCACCACAGCCCCAGGACTTCATGTGGATGCACCTTCTGTCGCTCCTTGTCTGCTCTGGGCCCTCACAGTACAGGTTTGATGCTGAGGAATCACCATTATTCAGTCTCCACCCTCAGGGCCATGGAAAGCTGTGGCGGCCATGGTGCAGCCTAGGCATCCTTGCAACTCATTTGAAAATCATTACATCCTCCACAACCACTCACACTACTCGTATACAGCCTGAATGGCGCACACCGCATTCAGAGCTTTCCGCTGAGATGGCACTAGCATTACATAGATGCGCAAAGCGCTCAAGCGAGCCTCATTCCCCCGCCCTTCGTGTGAGAAAAAACCCACCCAGAGACAAAGGCCTCAGGAAACTTGGTTCTTGATGGTCTTTTGACACCTGCTGACTTCGTGACCCAGATCTCCAAAGATGGCTTCTGAGTTTGGAATTGGGATTGGAAATTTCCAAAAATTCTCCATTTGTCAATTTGGATCACAGGATCGTGCATGTTGGGCCACACTGTCCTCCCTATGAGGACCTCTTTGACCTCAAATTCAATCGGCCCTGAACCCCTTTCACATCGATATTGATGGGACCACTCTGCGGGGCATTGAATGCACTCTCATTTTCTTAAAACCGGGACTTGGTGGAACTTTCACTCTCCAGGAATCTAAGTCCATGCAGGTGTGGTCCTAAATCCTCTTTTGGGCCTTGTGGTACACGGAACATTGAAGATTGAACCCTTGAATGAAAAAGTTTCTGAGGAGAACCCCTTGACCCGCGAGCAGGTCTTTTCCAACCAAAACTTTACTCACCAAATTATGTGGTCAATGACCTGGTCTTGGTTCAGGCCAGATAGGGTCTACTAGTGGTTTGATTTTCATATTTTATGATCAATGGTGGGCACGGAAGTTCTCAAATAGCAACTCGAAAAATTAGTCGAAGAATGTGGGCCTTCCGTGACTATTGCAGGCTTTTTCATCCTTTTTTTCCTCATAAAACATACAAAGGATGACATTTTTGCATGTGAATTGAAAGAAAACACTAACCCCATTCCTGTCCTCAATCGCCACTATGCTTGTTTCTACTTTCTTGCTCGGTTTCTTGTTTTATACACAATATGTGACCACATTTTTACCACAACTTTATGTTTAGCCAGCAGATTTTTTTTACTTTTTTATTTTTATTGTCCTTCACAGACGTATTTCTTTAGTTGTTTTTTCGTTTCGTATTGATTTTTTTAAATTAAATCAACGGCAATGTCCCTGGTGATTCACATCAACACATTTTTAATGGAAAACTCATAGATAGACACGCAAAATTAAAACAAATAAAAGAAAAGACAAGAAAAAGAAACCAGTGCCAACTTCAACGTCCTACAGATTTTCTCTCTTCTGTTGTTAACAATTGCATAGATTTGGCCCACTTCACCGATAATGGGGATACATGGTAATGTTTCTCGTAACCAGCTCGGACGAAAAAAAAAACAGGTTTCCAAAGGGTGTTTGTTTGGACCTCGGGTCACTGGTATGCTGTTCTTGGGGCTTGGGACACAGATGCTGATGCTGCTCGTGCCACCTAAAAGTCTTCTGTTTTCTTTTCGGTTACCCTTGGACCCTGAGTGGCTGAGAGCACTACAGCATGGTTGACATCAAAGGAAAGCCATTGTTGCATCTTTCACCAAGGAAAATGGACCAAAACAAAGAGTTTGTAAAATCACCTTTGTTATCCCTTATAGAGATGCCCTCAGGACATGTACAGGGAGCTGGGCACACTGAGGCCCAGCCCCGGACTTTCATGTGGGGAAGCACCCTTCTGTCGTCCTGGTCTGCTCTGGGCCTCACAGCAAGTTACAGGTTTGAAAGCTGAGGAATCACCTAGTATACAGTCCTCCATCAGGGCCATGGGAAAAGCTGTGGCGGTCCATGGTGCAGCCTAGGCATCTTTGCAACTTAATTTGAAAATCATGACATCCTCCACAAACCACTAACACTACTCGTTCCTACAGGCCTGCTGAATTGCGCACACGCATTCAAGTGCTTCCGCGAGATGGCACTAGCATTACAGAGATGGCGCAAAGCGCTTCAAGCTAGGCCTCTTCCCCCGCCCTTCGTGTGTGAGGAAAAAAACACACCCAGAGACAAAGGCACTCAGGAAACATGGCTTGCTGGTCTTTTGACCTCTGAGTGACCCTAGCTCTCCAAGATGCCTTCTGAGGTTTGGATTTGGGATTGGAAATTTCCAAAACTTCTCTATTTGTCAATTTGGTCACCGGATCTTGCATTGTTGGCTCACACTGTTCCCTCCCTCTGAGGGACCCTCTTTACCTCAAATTCCATAGACCTGAACCCCTTTCACATCGAATTGAGGGGACCACTCTGGGGCCTGAAGGCACTCTCTGTTCATTTTAAAACGGGGGGACTTGGTGTGGAACTTCACTACTCCAGGAATCAAAGTCCATGCAGGTGTGGCCTAATTCCTCTTTTGGGCTTGTGGTACCAGGAACATCTGGAAGATGAATCCTTGATATGTAAAAGTATACTGAGGAGAACCCCTCTGTCACCGCGAGCAGGTTCTTTTCCAACCAACTACTCACACTTCTATGTGGTCCCCAATCTTTGACCTGGTCTTGGTTCAAGGCCAGAAGGGATACTAGCCTGTTTGATTTCATATTTTATGTAACTCAATGGGGGCACGAAATTCTCAAATGCAACTCGAAAAAGTCGAAGAAGATTGTGGGCTTCCGCTGACTATTGCAGGCTTTTTCATCTTTTTTTTCCTCATTAAAAAATCATAAAAGATGACATTTCGCCTGTTGAATGATAGAAACCTATACCCAATAATAAAAAACTCGTTCTCCTTGCAATATGCTTGTTTCTAACTTTCATGCACGTTTCTGTTTTATACACAATATGTGGACCACATTTTCTTACACATATCTATTTTTAGCAGCAGTTTTTTTTACTTTTTTATTTTTATTTGTCTTCACCAGGAACGTATTTCTTAGTGTGTTTTTCGTTTATTTGATTATTTTTATATAAATTTTAAACGGGCAATGTCCTGCGTGACTTCACATCAACACCAATTGTAAATGGAATAAACTCATAGATTCGACCACGCAAAATAAAAAACAAAGTTGAAAAGAAAGAAAACGAAAAAGAAACCAGTGCCAATTCAAAGTCCTGCAGATTTTCACCTATACTGTTGTTAACAATTGCATTAGATTTGGCCCCACTTCACTATAGATAATGGGGATACTTGGTAATGTATCTCGTAACCAAGCTCGACTCGAAAAAAACAGAGTTTCCAAATGGTGTTTGGACCTGGGTCATGTATGCTGTTCTTGGGGTCTTGGACACAGATGCTGATGCTGCTCTGTGCCACCTTAAAGTCTTCTTGTTTGTTCTTTCGGTTACCATTTGGACCCTGAGTGGCTGAGAGCACTACAGCATGGTGACATCAAAGAAAGCATTGTTGCATCTTTCACAAGGAACTGGGACAAAACTATAAGTTTTTTAAAATTCACCTTGGTTATCCCGTTATAGAGATGGCCCGCAGGTCATGTTACAGGGTGCTGGGCACTGTGGCCCCAGCCCAAGGAATTCATGTGGTAGTTCACCTTCTGTTGCTCTCTGGTTCTGGCTCGGGGTCCTCACAGTACAGGTTTGATGCTGAGGAATCAGCAGTATTCAGACATCCTCAAGGGCCTTGGGATAACTAGCCCGGGGAGGGTCCCCAGTGTGCACAGCCTAGGCCTCCTGCAAGTCATTTGAAACTAATGAATTCTCTCACCAACCCACTCACAACGACTCGTATACAGGCCTGAATGGCGCACACGCATTCAATGAAAGCTTTCCGACGTGATGGGCACTAGCATTACATCGGATGGCGCCACAAGCACTCAAGCTAGGCCTCTGTCCCCCGCCCTTAGTGTGTGGAAAAAATACGCCACCCTGGAGCCATATAGCCTCAGGAAAACATGGCTTGCTGGTCTTTTGGCCTGTTGTGAGGTGACCCAGACTCTCCAAGATGCCTTATGAGTTATTGGGAATAATTGAGGATTGGAAATCTTCAAAAATTCTCCATTTGTCAATTTGGATCACAGGATTCTCTGCCATGGTTGGCCACCACTGTTCCTCCCTCGCCTGAGGACCTCTTTCACCTTAAATTCCATCGCTGATACCCGTTTCACAATCGCATTGAAGGAACACTATGGGGCCCTGATAGTGCACTCTCTTTTCATTAGACCGGTTCTTGGTGGACTATTCATTCTTCCAAGGTATCAAGTCATGCAGGTGTGGGCCTAATTCCTCTTTTGGGTTGTGGTACAGGAAACATCTGATGATGAACCCTTGAATGAAAAAGTTCTTACTGAGGAGAACTTCCTGACCCGCGAGCAGGTCCTTTTCCATCCCTATACTTATCTCACCCATCTTTGTGGTCCATGTCATGGTCTTGGATCAAGGCCAGAAGGGATTCTAGCCTGGTTTGATTTCATATTTTATGAACTCCAATGGGGGCACGAAATTCTCAAAAGAACTCGAAAAAGTCGGAAGATTGTGTGCCTTCCGCTGTACTATTGCAGGTTTTTTCATCTTTTTTTTCCTCATATAAACATTATAAGGATGACATTTGCTGTGAATTGAAGAATAAAACCTATACCCCTACAACCCTGGTCTCTCCCATGCACTATTGTCATTGGTTTCTACTGTTCATTCACGATTCCTGTTTTATATTATAATATTACAACACATATGTGGACCAACATGTTACTTGACACAAACTCTATTTTCATAAGCCAAGCAGATTTTGATTTTTTATACTTTTTTAATTTTATTATTGGTCCTTCACAGTCGTATTTCTTTATGTGAGTTTTGTCCGTTTTTCTTATTTGATTTTTGTAATTAAAAATCAGACGGGCAAATGTCCTTGCGTGACCTTCACAAATCAACACATTAAATGGAAAACTCATAGATAGACACGCAAAATCAACTACCAAAGATAAGAAAGAAAAGAAAAGAAAAACATCCAGAGTCAGAAACACTTCAAATGCCCTATACAGATTATTCACACTCCTAACTGTTTTTAGAAAACAATTGCATAGATTTGGCCCACTTTCAGCCTTCCACTATAGATGGTCAGAGGGAGAATACATGGTGAATGTATCTATCTCGAAACCAGCTCGAGAAGGAATCCAATAATCGTTCAGAGCACCAGCGTCGAGCGAAAAAAAACAGGTTTCCCAAATTGGTGTTTGGGACCCTTGGGTGGTCATGTATTAGCAGATCTCTTGGGGCTTGTGACACATGATGCTGATGGCTTGCTCTCGTGCCAACCTACAAGGGTCTCTCATTCTGTTTTATTTTTCTTTTTCAGGGGGTTTACCCTTGCGGGTACGGACCGCCCTGAGTGTGGTGAGAGCACTTACCAAGCATGGTGACACTCTAATATAAGCATTGTTGCAGAAGCAGGCAGAGAACTCTTCAATCACCAAGTGAAACTGGACCAAAAACAACAAAGTTTTATAAAAAAAAAAATCACAATAAACAACACCTTTGTTATCCCCTTATAGAGATGAGATGCCCCTCAGGAGTCATGTACAGGGAGCTGGGCCACTGTGGCAGCCCCTAGGACTTCATGTGGAAGCCCTTCTGTCGCTACTGGTCTGCTCTGGGCCTCACAGATACAGGTTTGATGCTGAGGAGATTCTACCTGTTATTCAGTCCTCCCTCAGGGGCCTGGGGAAAAGCTGTGGCGGTCCATGTGCAGCCTAGCATCTTGCAACTCATTTGAAAATAATATGACATTCCTCCACAACCACTCACACTACTGTATCACAGGCTTGAATTGGCGCGACACGCATTTCAAGAGCCTTTCCGCTAAGATAGGCACTAGCATTTCATAGATGGCGGCAATAGCGCTCAAGCTAGGCCATCTTACCCCGCCCTTCGTGTGAGAAAAAAAAACACCCACCCAGAGACAAAGCCTCAGGAAACATGCTTGGCTGGTCCTTTTGACCTCTCGAGTGGGCCCAGCTCTCCAAGATGCATTCTGAGTTTGGGAATTGGGATTGGAAATTTCCAAAACCTCCATTGTTCCAATTTGGAAATCACAGATCTTTGCATGTTGCCACACGTCCTCACTCTGAGACCTCCCCCCCTTTACCTCAATTCCATCGCTGAACCCCTTTCACACAATCGATATTGAGGGACCCACTCTGGGCCTTGAATGCACTCTCTTTTCATTAAAACCGGGACTTTGGGTGGGTGTTTTTTTTTTATGGAACTTCACTCTCCAGGAATCCATCCATGCAGGTGTGGCCTAATTCCTCTTTTGTGATGCTTGTGGTACCAGGACATCTGAAGATAACCCTTGAAATGAAAAATCTACTGAGGTGAAACTCCTGACCCGCGAGCAGGTCTTTTTCTCAACCACTACTCACCACTATGTGGTCATTGACCCTGGTCCCTTGGATCAAGGCCATAAGGTATACTAAGCCTGGTTTGATTTCATATTTTATGAACCAATGGGGTCACGAAATACTCAAAAGCAACACGAAAAAGTCGAAGATTGTGTGCTTCCGTCCCGCTGACTATTTGCAGGCATTTTTCATCTTTTTTTTCCTCATAAAATCATAAAAGGATGAACATTTGCCTGTGAATTGAAAGAAAACCTATACCCCCAACCTGTCTCCATGCACATGCACTGTTTCTACTTTCATGCACGTTTCTGTTTAATACACAATAGTGACCACATATTTTTACACAACTCTAATTTTAGCCACAGATTATTTTTTACTTTTTTATTTTTATTGTCCTTCACAGACGTATTCTTTAGTGGTTTTTCGGTTTCTTATTGATTTTTTTAAATAAAATCAACGGGCATTGTCCTGCGTGACTTCACATCAACCACATTAAATGGAAAACTCATAGATAGACACGCAAAATAAAAACAAAGAAAAGAAAGAAAAGAAAAGAAACCAGTGCCAAACTTACAAAGTCCCTACAGAATTTCTACCTCTACTGTTGTTAACAATTGCAATATATTTGGACCCACTGTCACGATAAGGGATACATGGTATGTATCTCGTAACCCAGCTCGACGAAAAAAACAGGTTTCCAAATGGAGTTTGGACCTCTGTCATTGTATTGCTTTGCTGTCTTTATTGCGCTTGCTCCCTCTGCGTCGGTCTCTCACTTCTCTCCCGTGCTCTCTCCCTCCCCTGGCACCTTTTTTGCTATTTCGTTTTGTTGCTGTCCCTTTGCATTGCTTTGGCCCTGTGCTTTGTTGCTCCTTTTTATGCTTCTGCTGCGCCTCCCCCGCT
Organism: Tamias sibiricus; assembly: GCA_025594165.1. Lineage (NCBI taxonomy): Eukaryota > Metazoa > Chordata > Mammalia > Rodentia > Sciuridae > Tamias > Tamias sibiricus. The sequence continues at coordinate 141,787,399 of CM046665.1, read as the reverse complement.
CTATCCACACCCTTTGGACGTTCTTACCGCCTGGAACGGTCCCTTCCATACCTTGTTTACTCTGTCCTTCCTCCTGCCTACTCTCTGCTTCTGGCCCGACCTTGTGGCCTCTGCCCTGCCCCTTCGCTTGCTGTTTCTCTCCTCTTGCCTTCCGTTCCTCTGCACCTCTTGCTCGTACCTGGCCCCTTTTTTGCTTATCTCCTACCTCATTCTGTTTACCCCCTTCTCTCCTTTGCTGCCTGTTGCTCTTCATCTAACCTTCACCCTGCTGCTTGTGCTTCTTCATCTTTGCTGTTGGCTGGCTCTTTGTCTTTGCTCTCTTTTTGCTGCTCGATCTCTTGTGCTTTTGCCTCTCTCTGGTCTCGCGGCTCCTCTTAGGTCCCTTGTTTTGCATCTCCTCTCTTTTGCCACTCTTGGCTTTTTTTTTTTGCTTGCCTCCCCCCTCGCTCCCCCCCCTTTCCTTCCCTCCTTGCTTTCTATCCGTGCTGTTCTTGGGGCTTGGACACAGATGCTGATGCTGCTCTGTGCCTCCTACAAGTCTTCTGTTTTTTTCGGTTTCCCTTGGAACCTGAGTGGATGACGAGGCAGCTACAAGCATGGTGACATCAAAGATGCCATTGTTGCATCTTTTCACCAAGGAAACTGACAAAACAAAGTTTTTAATAATCACCTTTGTTATCCCTTATAGAGATGCCCTCAGGTCATTGTTACACGGGAGCTGGGCACTGAGGCCCCAGCCCCAGGACTTCATGTGGAAGCACTTCTGTCGCTCTCTGGTCTGCTCTGGGCCTCACTCGTTTACAGGTTTGATGCTGAGTGGAAATATCACCAGTATTCAGTCCTCCCTCAGGGCCATGTGGGAAAAGCTGTGGCTGGTCCATGGTACGCAGCCTAGGCATCCTTGGCAAAACTTCATTTGAAAATTCATGACATCCTCCACAACCACTCTCACTACTCGTTATACAGGGCCAGAATGGCGCTACCACTGCATTCAAAGAGCTTTCCGCGAGATGGCACTAGCCATTACATAGATGGCGCACATAGCGCTCAAGGCTGATGGCCTCTTCCCCCGCCCTTCGTGTGAAGAAAAAACAACACCCAGAGACAATGGCCTCAGGAAACATGGCTTGCTGGTCTTTTGACCTCTGAGTGAACCAGCTCTCCAAGATGCCTTCTGAGTTTGGAATTGGGATTGGAAATTTCCCAAAACTTCTCCATTTTGTCAATTTGGATCACAGGATATTGCATGTTGGCTCCCACACTGTCTCCCTCTGAGGACCTCTTTACCTCAAATTCCATCGTGTGATCACTTTCAAAAGTCGAATTGAGGGACCACTATGGGGCCCTGATTGCACTCTCTTTTCATTAAAACCTGGGACTGGTGGAACTTCACTCTCCAGGAATCAAGTCCTATGGCAGGTTTGGCCTAATTCCTCTTTTGGGCTCTTGTGGGTACCAGGAACATCTGAAGATGAACCCTTGATTGAAAAAGTCTACTGATGGAGAACTCCTGACCCGCGAGCAGGTCTTTTCCAACCAAAGTTATCACCCATCTATGGGGTTAATTGAAACTCATGTCTTGGATAAAGGCCAGAAGGGATTACTAGCTGGTTTGATTTCATATTGTTGAACTCAATGGAAGGGGGGCACGAAAATTCTCATAAAAGGCAACTCGATAAGTCGAGATTGTGGGCTTCCGTGGACTATTCCGGCTTTTTCATCTTTTTTTCCTATAAAACATTAAAAGAAGATGACATCTTTTTGCCGGAGTGTGAATTTGGAAAGGAAAACCTATACCCCAAGAACCTGTCTCCATGCACTATGGGCATTGCTTATCTACCCTTTCATGCACGTTTCTGTTTTGCTATACACGAATGTTAATGGTGACCACATATTTTTACAACAACTCGTATTGTTTAGCCAGCTGATTTTTTTACTTTTTTATTTTTTATTGTCCTTCACAGTCGTATGTCTTTAGTGGTTTTTAGTTCTTATTGATTTTTTTAAATAAAATTCAACGGGCAATGTCCTGCGTGTACTTACATCAACACCATTTAATGGAAACTCTAGTTTGACACGCAAAATAAAAAACAAAGAAAGATAGAAAAGAAAAGAAACCAGTGCCTAACTTCAAAGTCCTACATATTTTCCACCAGTCCTACTGTTGTTTAACAATTGCATAGATTTGCCCACTTCACGATAATGGGATACAATGGTAATGTATCCTCGTAACCAGCTCGACGAAAAAACAGGTGTCCAAATGGTGTTTGGACCCTGGTCATGTATGCTGATCCTTGGGGCTTAGACACAAGATGCTGATGCAGCTCCATGTGCCACCTACAAGTCTCTGTTTTTTTTTTTTTTTTTTTTTTTTTTTATTTTCGATGTACCTTGGAACCCTGAGTGGCTGAGAGCACTACAGCAAGGTGACATCAAAGAAAGCATTTGTATGCAATCTTTCACCAAGAAACTGGACCAAAACAAAGTTTTTTAAAAATCACCTTTGTTATCCCTTATAAGATTCCCTCAATGTCATAGTACATGGAGCTGGGCACTGAGGCCCAGCCCCAGACTTCATGTGGAAGCACCTTCCTGTCGATCCTGGGTCTGCCTCTGGGCCTCACAGTACAGGTTTGATGCTGAGGAATCACCAGTATTCAGTCCTCCTCAGGCAATGGGAAAAGCTGTGGGCGGTCCATGTGCAGCCTAGGCATCTGCAACTCATTTGAAAATCATGACATCCTCCACACCACTCACCACTACTCGTATACAGGCCTGAATGGCGCACACGCTTCAAGAGCTTTCCTCCGCGAGATGGCACTAGCATTACATAGATTGCGCAAAGCGCGTCACGCTAGGCGCTCTTCCCCCGCCCTTCGTGTGAGAAAAAACACCACCGAGACAAAGGCCTCAGGAACATGGCTTGCTGTCTTTTGACCTCTGAAGTGACCCACTCACCAAGATGCATTCTGAGTTTTGGAATTGGGATTGGAAATTCCTTCCAAAACTTCTAAGACCTTCTCCATTTTGTCCATTTGGATCACAGATCTTGCATGTTGCCCACACTGTCCTCCCTCTGAGGACCTCTATACCTCAAATTCCATCGCTGATAACCCCTTCACCAATTCGAATTGATGGACCCACTCTGGGGCCTGAATGCACTCCTTTTCATTAAAACCGGGACTTGGTGGAACGTTCACTCTCCAGGGAATCAAGTCCATGCAGGTGAGCCTAATTCCTCTTTTGGCTTGAGGTACCGGACGGAAACATCAGAAGATGAACCCTTGAATGAAAAAGTTCTACTGAGGAAACTCCCTGACCCGCGAGCAGGTCTTTTCCAACCAACTACTCCTCCCATCTAAGTGGTCATCTGACCTGGTCTTGGATCAAGGCCATAAGGGATACTAGCCTGGTTTGATTCATATTTATGAACTCACTGGGGCACGAAATATCTCAAAGCCACTCGAAAAGTCGAAGATTGTGGGCTTCCCTGACTATTGCAGGCTTTTTCATCTTTCTTTTCCTCATTATAAACATATAAAAGGGTGACATTTGCCTGAGAATTGTAAAGAAACCTCATACCCCAAACCTGTCTCCATGGCACTATGCATGTTTCTACTTTCATGCACTTTCGGTTTTATTAACACAATATGTGACCACATATTTTACCCAAACTCTAATTTTAAGCCAGCAATTTCTTTTAACTTTTTTATTTTTTATTGTCCTTCACAGACGTATTTCCTTTAGGTGGTTTTTCGTTTCTTATTGATTTTTTTTAAATAACAATCAACGGGCAAAGTCCTGCGTGACTTCAACATCAACACATTAAATGGAAAAACTCCATAATAGACACAGCAAAATAAAAAACAAAGAAAAGAAAGAAAAGAAAAGAAACCAGTGCCAACTTCAAAGTCCTAACAGATTTTTATCCACCCTCTACTGGTTTGTAAACAATTGCATAGATTTGGCCCACATCACGATAATGGGTGATACATGGTAATGTATCTCGTAACCAGGCTCGACGAAAAAACAGGTTTTCCAAATGGTGTTGGATCCCTGGTGACCATGCTATGCTGTTTTCTTGGGGCTTGACACAGAAGCTTGAGCTGCTCTGTGCCACCTACAAGTCTTCTGTTGTTTTTCGATTACCCTTGGACCTGAGTGCTGAGAGCACTACAGCATGGTGACATCAAAGAAAGCAATTGGTTTGCATCTTTCACCAAGGAAACTGGACCAAAACAAAGTTTTTAAAATCACCTTTGTTATACCCTTATAGAGATGCCCTCCAGGACATGTACAGGGAGCTGGGCGACTGAGGCGCCCAGCCCCAGGACCTTCATGTGGAAGCACCTCTGACGCTCCTGGTCTGCTCTGGGCCTCACAGTAACAGGTTTATGCTGAGGAATCACCAGTATTCAGATCCCTCCCTCAGGGCCATGGAAAAGTCTGTGGCGGTCCATGGTGCAGGCCTAGGCATCTTGCAACTCTTTGGAAAATCATGACATCCGTCCACAACCACTCGACACTACTCGTATACAGGCCTGAATGGCGCACACGTCATTCAAGAGCTTTCCGCGAGATTGCACTCAAGCATTACATAGATGAGCGCAAAGCGCTCAAGCTAGGCCACTTCCCCCCCGGCCTTCGAGTGAGAAAAAACACACCCAGGACAAAGGCCTCAGGAAACATGGCTTGCTGGTCTTTTGACCTCTGAGTGACCCAGCCTCACCAAGATGCCTTCTGATTGGAATTGGGATTGGAAATTTCCAAAACATCTCCGATTTTGTCAAATTGGAACACAGGAAACATTTGCAATGTTGGCCACACGTCCTCCTCTAGGACCTCTTTAACCGCAAATTCCATCCTGAAAACCCCTTTTCACAAACGAATTTAGGACCACTCTAGGGCTGAATGCACTCTCTTTTCATTAAAACCGGGACTTGGTGGAACTTCACTTCTCCAGGAATCAAGTCCAAATGCAGTGGTGGCCTAATCCTCTTTTGGGCTTGTGGTACCAGGAACATCTGAAGATGAACCCTTGAATGAAAAATCTACTTGAGGAGAAACTTCCTGACCCCGAGCAGGTCCTTTTCCAACCAACTACTACACCCATCTTATGTGGTCATTGACCTGGTCTTGATCAAGGCCAGAAGGGATACAGCCTGGTTGATTCATATTTTATGAACTCCAATGGGGGCAAACGAAATTTCTCAAAAGCAACTCCGAAAAAGACAGAAGATTGGTGTTCTTCCGCTGAATATTGCAGGCATTTATCCATCTTTTTTTCCTCAAAAAACATAAAAGGATGACATTTGCCTGTGAAATGGTAAAGAAACCTATACCCCAAACCTGTCACCATGCACTATGCATGTTTTCTACTTTCATGCACTTTCTGTTTTATAACACAATATGTGACCACAAATACACAACTGCTATTTTTAGGCCAGCAGATTATTATTTACTTTTTTATTCTTTTTGTCCTTCCAGACCAAGGACTATTTCTTTAGTGTTTTTTTCGTTTCTTATTGATTTTTTTAAATAAAATCAACGGGCAATGTCCTGGCGTGACTTCACATCAACACATTACATGAAAACTCATAGATAGACCACGCAACTAAAAACAAAGAAAAGAAAGAAAAGAAAAGAAACCCAGTGCCGAACTTCAAAAGTCCTACAGATTTCACCTCTACTGTATTGTTAACAATTGCATAGATTTGGCCCACATCACGATATGTGGGTGATACATGGTAATGTATCTCGTAACCAGCGCGACGAAAAAACAGGTTTCCAAATGTGTTTTGACCTGGGTCATGTATGCTGTTCTTGGGGCATGGACACAGATGCTGATGGCTGCTCTGTGCCACCTACAAGTCTTCTGTTTTTTTCGTTACCCTTGGACCCTGAGTCTGAGAGCACTACAGCAATGGTGACATCAAAGAAAGCATTGTTGCACTCTTTCACCAAGGAACCTGAGACCAAAACAAAGGTTTAAAATCACCTTTGTTATCCCTTATAGAGATGCCCTCAGGTCATGTACAGGGAGCAGGGCCACTGCGGCCCAGCCCCTATCAGGACTTTCATGTGGAAGCACCTCTGTCGCTCCTGGTCTGACTCTGGGGCCTACAGTACAGGTATGATGCTGAGGAATCACCAGTATTCAATGTCCTCCCTCAGGCCACTGGGAAAAGCTGTGCGGTCCATGGGTGCAGCCTAGGGGCATCTTGCAACTCATTTGAAATTCATGACATACCTCCACAACCACTCACACTACTACTTCTTATACAGGCCAGAATGGCGCACAACCGCATTCAGAGCTTTCCGCGAGATGGCACTATCAATACATAGATGCGCAAAGCGCTCCAAGCTAAAGGCCTCAATCCCCCGCCCTTACGTGTGAGAAATAAACACACCCATATACAAAGGGCCGTCAGGAAACATGGCATGCTGTCATTATGACCTCTGAAGACCTGCTCTCCAGTTGCTTCTGAGTTAGGATTGGGATTGAAATTTCCAACACTTCTCCATTTGTCAATTTGGATCACAGGATTCTTGCATGTTGGCCACACTGACCCTCCCTCTGAGGACCTCTTTACCACAAATTCCATCGCTGAACCCCCTTTTCACATCGAATTGATGGACCACCTCTGGGGCCCGTGAATGCACTCTCTTTTCATTAAAAACCGGGACTATCGGTGGAACTTCACTCTCGAGAATCAAGTCCATGCAGGTGTGGCCTAATACCTCTTTTGGGCTCGTGGTACCAGGAACATCTGAAGATGAACCCTTGAATGAAAATTCTACTGAGGAGAAACTTCCTGACCCGCGAGCAGGTTCCTTTTCCAACCAACTACTCACCCATCAATGTGGTCCATTGACCTGGTCTGACTCAAGGCCCAGAAGTGGATATCTAGCCTGGTTTTATTTCATATTTTGTATGAAACACAATGGGGCCACGAAATTCCTCAAAATCAACTCGAAAAAGTCGCAGATTGTGGGCTTCCGCTGACTATATGCAGGCTATTTTCATCTTTTTTTCTCATAAAACATAAAAGGATGACATTTGCCTGTGAATTGAAAGAACCTATACCCCACAACCTGTCTCCATGCTCAAGCATGTTTTTCTACTTTCATGCCCTTTCGTTTTTATACACAATATGTGAACCACATTATTTACACAAATCTATTTTAAGCCAGCAGATTATTTTACTTTTTTTATTTTTAATTGTCCTTCACAACGTATTTCTTTAGTGGTTTTATCGTTTCTTCTTATTGATTAATTTTAAATAAAATCAACGGCAATGTCCGCGTGACTTCACATCAACACTTTAATGGAAAACTCATAGATAACCGCAAAAATAAAAACAAGAAAAGAAAGAAAAGAAAAGAAACCATTGCCAACTTCAAAGTCCTACAGATTTTTCACTCTCTACTGTTTTTAACAATTGCATAGATTTGGCCCACTTCACGATAATGGGGATACATGGTAATGTATCTCGTAACCCAGCTCGACGAAAAAAAACAGGTATCCAAATGGTGTTTGGACCCTTGGGGTCCATGTATGCTGTTCTTGGGGCTGGACACAGAATGCTGAAGCTTGCTCTGTGCCACCTACAAGTCTTTCTGTTTCTTTTCTCTTCGTTACCCTTGGACCCTGAGTGCTGAGGAGCACTACAAGCATGGTGACATCAAAGAAAGCATATGTTGCATCTTTCAACCAAGAAACTGGAACCAAAACAAAGTTTTTAAAATCACCTTTGTTATCCCTTATAGAGATGCCCTCAGGTCATTACAGGAGCTGGGCACTGAGGCCCAAGCCCCAGGACTTCATTGGAAGCACCTTCTGTCGCTCCTGTCTGCTCTGGGCCTCACAGTACAGGTTGATGCTGAGGAATCACCAGATATTCATCCTCCCTTCAGGGCCATGGGAAAAGCTGTGGAGGTCCATGTGCAGCCTAGGCATCTTGCAACCATAGAAAATCATGACATCCCTCCCACTACCACTCACACTACTCGTCATACAGCCTGAATGGCGCACCTCGGACCGCATTACCAGGAGCTTTCCGCGAGATGGCAATAGCATTACATAGATGGCGCAAAAGCGCTCAAGCTAGGCCTCCTTCCCCCGCCCTTCGTAGTGAGAAAAACAACCACCCAGAGACAAAGGCCTCAGAAACATGGCTTGCAGTCTTTTGACCTCTGAGTGACCCAGCTCTTCTCCAAGATGCCTTCTATGATTTTGGGATTGGGATTGGAAATTTCCAAAAACTTCTCCATTTGTCATTTGGATCACAGGATCTTGCATGTTGGCCACACTGTCCTCACCTCTTGAGGAACCTCTTTACCTCGCTATTTCCATTCCCGCTGCAACACCCTTTCACATCGAATTGAGGGACCACTCTGGGGTCCTGCATGCACTCTCTTTTCATTAAAACCGGGAACATTGGTGGAACTTCCTATCCAGGAATCAAGTCATGCAAGGTGTGGCCTAATTCCTCTTTTGGGCTCGTGGTACCAGGAACATCCTGAAGATGAACCCTTGAATGAAAAAAAGCCTACTGAGGAGAACTCCATGACCCGCGCGCAGCGTCTTTTCCAACCAACTACTTCACCATCTATGTGGACATTGACTGGTCTGGATCAAGTGCCAGAAGGGGATACCTAGCCCTGGTTGATTTCATATTTTATGACTACAAAGGGGAGCACGAAATTCTTCAAAAAGCAACTCGAAAAAATCGAAGATTGTGGGCTTTTACCGCTGACTATTGGCACGGCTTTTTCATCTTATTTTATCCTCATAAAACATAAAAGGATGACATTTGCCCTGTGAATTGAAAGAAAACCTATACCCCAAAACCTGTTCTCCATGCACTATGCATGTTCTACTTATCATGCTCGTTTCTGTTTTTAATAACACAATATGTGACCACATATTTTACACAACTCTATTTTAGCCACAGATTTTTTTTACTTTTTTATTTTTATTGTCCTACAACAGACGTATTTCTTTAGTGTATTTTTCGTTTCTTATTGATTATTTTAAATAAAATCACGGGCAATGTCCTCGAGACTTCTCATCAACACATTAAAATGGAAAAACTCATAATAGACCGCGCAAAATAAAAACAAAAGAAAAGAAAATAAAAGAAAAGAAGACAGATGCCAACCTTCAAATCCTACAGATTTTCACCTCTATGTTTGTTAACAATTGCATAGATTTTGTGGCCCACTTCCACGATAATGGTGATACATGGTAATGTATCTCGTACCAGCACGACGAAAAAAATACAGGTTTACCAAATGGTGAGTTTGGCCCTCTGGTCATTATGCTGTTCTTGGGGCTTGACACAGAAGCTGATGCTGCTCCTGTGCCACCTACAAGTCTACTGTTTTCTTTCGTTTACCCTTGGACCCAGAGTGGCTGAGAGCACTACAGCATGGTGACATCACAAAGAAAGCATTGTTTGCATCTTTTCACGCATGGAAACTGGACCAAAACAAAGATTTTAAAATCACCTTTGATTTCCCTTATTAGAGTTGCCCTCAGGTCATGTACAGGGAGCTGGCAACTGAGCCCAGCCCCAGGACTTCATGTGGAAGACCTTCTTGTCGCTCCTGGTCTGCTCTGGCTCACCACAGTACAGGTTTGATGCTGAGGAATCACCATATTCAGTCCTGCCCTCAGGGCATGGAAAAAGCTGTTGGGCGGTCCATGGTGCAGCCTAGGCATACTTGCATCTCATTGAAACATGGACATCCTCCACAACCACTCACCCTCACTCGGTATACAGGCCTGAATGCGCACACGCATTCAGAGCTTTTCCGCGAGAGGCCACTAGCATTACATAATTGCGCAAAGCGCTCAAGCTAGGCCTCTACCCCCCGCCCATTCGTGTGAGAAAAAACACCCAACCATAGACAAAGGCCTCAGGAACCATTGCTTCTGTCTTTTGCCTCTGAGTGACCCAGCTCTCCAAGATGCCTTCTGAGTTTGGAATTGGATGAAATTTCCAAAACTTCTCCAATTGTCAATTTGATCACAGGATCTTGCATGTTGGCCACAGCTGACCTCTCCCTCTGAGGACCTCTTTTTTACCTCAAATTCCATCGCTGAAACCCCTTTCACATCGAATGAGGGACCACTCGGGCCTGAAATGCACTCTCTTTTCATTAAAACCTGGGACTTGGTTGGAACTTCCAGCTCTCCAGGAATCAGTCATGCAGGTGTGGACCAATTTCCTCTTTTGGTCTTGGTGGTACCAGGAACAATCTGGAGATGATGAAATCCCTTGAATTGAAAAAAGCCTACTGAGGAGAACTCCTGACCCGCGAGTCAGGACTTTTCCAACCACTACACACCCATCTATGTGGTCATTGACCTGGTCTTGATCAAGGGCCAGAAGGGAATACTAGCCCTGGTTTGATTTCATATTTTAATGAACTCAATGGGGGCAACGAAATTCACAAAAGCACTCGAAAAAAAGTCGAAGATTGTGGGCTTCCCGCTGACTATTGCAGGGGCTTTTTCATCTTTTTTTCTCAAACAAACATAAAAAGGATGACATTTGCTCTGTGAATTGAAAAAACCTATACCCCAAACCTTGTCTCCATGCACTATGCATGTTTCGTACTTTCATATCACGTTCTGTATTATACACAATATGTGACCACATATTTATACACAACCTATTTTTAGCCAGCAGATTTTTTTTACGTTATTTATTTTTATTGTCCATCACAGACTATTTCTTTAGTGGTTTTTCGTTTCTTATTGAATTATTTTTAAATAAAATCATACGGGCAATGTCCAGCGTGACTCACATCGAACACAATAAAATGGAAAACTCATAGATAGACAGCGCAAAATAAAAACAAAGAAAAGAAAGAAAAGAAAAAGAAACCAGTGCCACTTCAAAGTCCTACAGATTTTCACCTCTACTGTTGTTAACAATTGCATAGATGGCCCACATCCACGATAATGGGATACATTGTTATGTATCTCGTAACCACTCGACGAAAAAAAAACAGGTTATTCCAAATGGTGTTTGGACCCCCCTGGGTCCATGTATGCTGTTCTTGGGGTCTTGGACACAGATGACTGATGGCTGCTACTGTGCCACCTACAATCCTTTCTGTTTTCTTCGGTTACCCATAGGACCCTGAGTCTGAGAGCACTACAGCAAGGTGACATCAAGAAAGCATTGTTTGCAAGTCTGTCACCAAGGAAACTGACCAAAACAAAGTTTTTAAAATCAACCTTTGTTATCCCTTATAGAGATGCCCTCAGGACATGTACAGGGAGCTGGGCACTGAGGCCCAGCCCCCAGGGACTTCATGTGGAAGCACCTTCTGTCGCTCCTGTTGCTCGGCCTCACAGTACAGTTTGAATGCTGAGGAATCACCAGTAATTCAGCCTCCTCCATCAGGGCCATGGGAAAAGCTTGCGGTCCATGGTGCAGCCTAGCATCTGCCACACATTTGAAAATCAAGACATCCTCCACGAACCACTCACACTACTCGAATACAGCCTGAATGGCGCACACGCATTCAAGAGCTTTCCGCGAGATGAACACAGCAATACGTAGATGGCGCAAACGCTCAAGCAGGCTCTTCCCCCGCCCTTCGTGGTGAGAAAAAACACCACCCAGAGACAAAAGTCCTCAGGAAACAAGGGCTTGCTGGTCTTTGACCTCTTGAGTGACCCAGCTCTCCAATATGCCTTCCTGCGTTTGGAATTGGATTGGAAAACTTCCAAAACTTCACCATTTTGTCCCAATGTTGGATCACAGGATCTTGCAGTTGGCCATAACAGCTGTCCTCCCTCAGAGGACCTCTTACCTCATATTCATCGCTGAACCCCTTTCACATCGAATATGAGGGACCACTCTGGGGCCTGAAATGCACTCTCTTTTCATTAAACCGGGACTTGGAGAACTTCACTCTCTCAGGAATCAAGTCCATGCAGGAGTGCCTAATTCCTCAATATGGGCTCGTGGTACCCAGGAACAATCTGAAATGAACCCTTGAATGAAAAAGTCTACTGAGTGAGAACTCCTGACCCCGCGAGCAGGTTCTTTTCCACCAAACAACTCACCCATCAATTGTCATTGACTGGTCTTGACCAAGCCCAGAAGGGATACTAGCCTGGTTTGATTTCAAAATTAATGAAGCCATGGGGGCACGAAATTCTCAAAGCAAACTCGAAAAAGTCAAAGATTGTGGGCTTCCGCGGACTATTGCAGCTTTTTTCATCGTTTTTTTTTTTCCTCATAAAACATAAAAAGGATGACATTTGCCCTGTGAATTGAAAGAAACCTATACCCCCAACCTGTCTCCAAGCACTATGCATGTTTCTACTTTCATGCTCGTTTCTGTTTATACACAATATGTGACCACATATTTTAATCACAACACTATTTTTAAGCCAAGCAGATTTTTTTACTTTTTTATTTTTATTGTACTTCACAGACGTAATATTCTTTAGGGGTTGTTCGTTTCTATTGATTATTTTAAATAAAAATCAACGGGCAATGTTCCTGCGTGACTTCAAATCAACACATTAATGGAAACTCATAGATAGACCACGCAAAATAAAAACAAGAAAGAATGAAAGAAAAAGAAACACGTGCCAACTTCAAAGTCTAAAGATTTCACCTCTACTGTTGTTAACAATTGCTTCGATTTGGCCCACTTCACGATAATGGGGATACATGGTAATGTATCTCGTACCTGCTCGACGAAAAAAAGGTTTCCAAATGGTGTTTTGACCCTGGGGTCATGTATGCTGTTATTGGGGCCTTGGGACACAGATGCTGATGCTGCTCTGTGCACCTACAAGTCTTCATGTTTTTTTCGGTTACCCTTGGAACCCTGAGTGCTGAGAGCACTACCAGCATTGGTGACATCAAAGAAAGCAGTTGGTCGCATCGTTTCACCAAGGCAACGTGGACCAACAACGCTGCAATTTTTTAAAATCACCTTTTGTTATCCCTTTATAGAGCTAGCCCTTCGGGTCATGTACTGGGAGCTGGGTCACCGAGGCCCAGCCCAGGGACTTCAGCTGTGGAAGCACCTTCTGTCGATCCTGGTCTGCTCTGGGCCTCACAGTCCAGAGTATGATGCTGAGGATATCACACCTAGTATTCCAGTCTACCTCTGGGGCCAGTGGGAAAAGCGGGTTGGTGCCAGCGGGGCAGCTTGTGCTAGAGCCTATGGCATCGTGTGCAACTCTCTCTATTTGGGGAAGAAAGATGTTCGGATGACCTCCTCCACCAAAGCACAATCACACACTACTCGTATACAGGCTCTGAAATGCGCGCCTACAGCATTCAAGAAGCTTTCCGCCGACGCTGGCACTTAGCATTACATTAGATGGCGCCAAATGCGCTTCATATCTATAGGGCCTCTTCCCCGACCTTCGGGTGTGAGACAATAAATACTCACACAGAGATCAATCAACGGACATACAGGAATACATAGGGCTCTGATGGTGTCTTATTGACACTCTCCACCCGAGAGTGAACCATCTCTCTCAAGATGCCTTCTTGAGTTTGGCAATTGTGGATTGGTAAAATTTCCAAACCTTACTCAATTCGTTCCTGTTTGCGATAATAGGATTCTTGCATGGTTGGCCCACACTGTCCCTCCCTCTGGGGGACCTCTTTACCTCAAATTCCATCGCTGAACCCTGTTCACATATTCGAATTGCTGGGGATCCACTCTGGGGCCTGAATGACACTCTCTTTTCATTAAACAACCGGGACTTTGGTGGAACTGTTCACTCTCCAGGAATCTCATGTCGATGAGTACGAGTGTGTGCCTACTTCCTCTTATTGGGCTGGTACGGGTCCCATGCGCATACTCCTGACGGCTGAATCCCACTTGTACTGAACTAAACGTCGTACTGAGGAGAACTCCCTGACCAGGGGGTGCAGGTATCTTTTCCAATCCAACCAACTCCACTCACATCTATGTGGTCAATGAGCTGGTCTTGGAACTCAACGGCCAGAAGGGAATACGAAGCCTCTAGGTTTGATTTCAATATTCTCTATGCACACTCTAATTCGGGGCACGAAATTTTCAGAAGCAACTCGAAAAAGAGTCGAAGAATGTGGGCTTCCGCCCCCACCCCCAAGCTGACTAGTTGCAATGGCATTTTTCATCTGTTTGCTTCATCATACAAATATAAAAGGATGGAGCGATTTGGGCTGGTGAAAAGTGATCCAGAAGCCCTAGTAGTCCCGACTATAACCGTGTGGTTTGACTATGGCAGGTATGCAATGTGTTGTTCTGAGACTCTTTCATGATGCGACGGGGTTCTGTTGTTGATTGAGCCACAATATGTGGAGCGCCTGACAGAGGTAGGTTTTTAGCACAACTCGTATTTTGTACGCAACAGATTTTTTTTTACTTTTTTAGTGTTATTGTCCTTCACAGTACGGTAAAGTTCCTTTTAGTGGGTTGGCGTTTCTTATTGGATTCTTTTAAAGGTAGAAAATCCGTGATACGGGCAATGTCCTTGAGTGATCGCTTGCACTCACATACAAGAACATTACATTAAATGGATAACATCATAGATAGACTATGCAAAAGATAAAACAAAAGGTACAAAGGATAATGAGAAACGGAGAAAGAAACCAGAGCCAACTTCGCAACGTCCTACAGATTTCTCACCTCTACTGTTGTCTAACAATTGCACTATGATTTGGACCACTTCACGATTAATGGGGGATAACATGGTAATGCTACTCTCGGTAACTCCAGCTCGAAGAAAAAACAGGTTTCCCACATGTGGTGTTTGGACCCTGGGTCATGTATTGCTGATTCTTAGGGGCTTGGACACAGATGTGATGCTGCTCTGTGCCCACCTACAAGTCTTCTGTTTTTTTCGGTTACACTTGGACCCTGAGTGGGGCTGAGAGCAATACAGCATGGTGACATCAAGGAAAGCATTGTTGCATCTTTCACCAAGGAAAAAACTGGACCAAACAAAGTTTTTAAAATCACCTTTGTTATCCCTTATAGAGATGCCCTCAGGTCATGTACAGGGAGCTGGGCACTTGAGGCCCAGCCCCAGGGACTTCATGTGGAAGCACCTTCTGTCGCTCCTGGTCTGCTCTGGGCCTCACAGTACAGGTTTGATGCTGAGGAATCACCAGTATTCAGTCCCTCCCTCAGGGCCATGGGAAAAAGCCGGGCGGTCCAGAGTGCAGCCTAGGCATCTTGCAACTCATTTGAAAATCATGACATCCTCCACAACCACTCACACTACTCGTATTTTGTTACAGGCCTGAATGGCGCACACGCATTCAAGAGCTTTCCGCGAGATGGCACTAGCATTACATAGATGGCGCAAAGCGCTCAAGCTAGGCCTCTTCCCCCGCCCTTCGTGTGAGAAAAAACACCACCCAGAGACAAAGGCCTCAGGAAACATGGCTTGCTGGTCTTTTGACCTCTGAGTGACCCAGCTCTCCAAGATGCCTTCTGAGTTTGGAATTGGGATTGGAAATTTCCAAAACTTCTCCATTTGTCAATTTGGATCACAGGATCTTGCATGTTGGCCACACTGTCCTCCCTCTGAGGACCTCTTTACCTCAAATTCCATCGCTGAACCCCTTTCACATCGAATTGAGGGACCACTCTGGGGCCTGAATGCACTCTCTTTTCATTAAAACCGGGACTTGGTGGAACTTCACTCTCCAGGAATCAAGTCCATGCAGGTGTGGCCTAATTCCTCTTTTGGGCTTGTGGTACCAGGAACATCTGAGGATGAACCCTTGAATGAAAAAGTCTACTGAGGAGAACTCCTGACCCGCGAGCAGGTCTTTTCCAACCAACTACTCACCCATCTATGTGGTCATTGACCTGGTCTTGGATCAAGGCCAGAAGGGATACTAGCCTGGTTTGATTTCATATTTTATGAACTCAATGGGGGCACGAAATTCTCAAAAGCAACTCGAAAAAGTCGAAGATTGTGGGCTTCCGCTGACTATTGCATGGCTTTTTCATCTTTTTTTCCTCATAAAACATAAAAGGATGACATTTGCCTGTGAATTGAAAGAAACCTATACCCCTACAAACCTGTCTCCATGCACTATGCATGTTTCTACTTTCATGCACGTTTCTGTTTTATACACAATATGTGACCACATATTTTACACAACTCTATTTTTAGCCAGCAGATTTTTTTACTTTTTTATTTTTATTGTCCTTCACAGACGTATTTCTTTAGTGGTTTTTCGTTTCTTATTGATTTTTTTAATTAAAATCAACGGGCAATGTCCTGCGTGACTTCAACATCAACACATTAAATGGAAAAACTCATAGATAGACACGCAAAATAAAAAAAAAAAGAAAAGAAAGAAAAGAAAAGAAACCAGTGCCAACTTCAAAGTCCTACAGATTTTCACCTCTACTGTTGTTAACAATTGCATAGATTTGGCCCACTTCACGATAATGGGGATACATGGTAATGTATCTCGTAACCAGCTCGACGAAAAAACAGGTTTCCAAATGGTGTTTGGACCCTGGGTCATGTATGCTGTTCTTGGGGCTTGGACACAGATGCTGATGCTGCTCTGTGCCACCTACAAGTCTTCTGTTTTTTTTCGGTTACCCTTGGACCCTGAGTGGCTGAGAGCACTACAGCATGGTGACATCAAAGAAAGCATTGTTGCATCTTTCACCAAGGAAACTGGACCAAAACAAAGTTTTTAAAATCACCTTTGTTATCCCTTATAGAGATGCCCTCAGGTCATGTACAGGGAGCTGGGCACCGAGGCCCAGCCCCAGGACTTCATGTGGAAGCACCTTCTGTCGCTCCTGGTCTGCTCTGGGCCTCACAGTACAGGTTTGATGCTGAGGAATCACCAGTATTCAGTCCTCCCTCAGGGCCATGGGAAAAGCTGGGCGGTCCAGAGGGCAGCCTAGGCATCTTGCAACTCATTTGAAAATCATGACATCCTCCACAAACCACTCACACTACTCGTATACAGGCCTGAATGGCGCACAACACGCATTCAAGAGCTTTCCGCGAGATGGCACTAGCATTACATAGATGGCGCAAAGCGCTCAAGCTAGGCCTCTTCCCCCGCCCTTCGTGTGAGAAAAAAACACCACCCAGAGACAAAGGCCTCAGGAAACATGGCTTGCTGGTCTTTTGACCTCTGAGTGACCCAGCTCTCCAAGATGCCTTCTGAGTTTTTGGAATTGGGATTGGAAATTTCCAAAACTTCTCCATTTGTCAATTTGGATCACAGGATCTCTGCATGTTGGCCACACTGTCCTCCCTCTGAGGACCTCTTTACCTCAAATTCCATCGCTGAACCCCTTTCACATCGAATTGAGGGACCACTCTGGGGCCTGAATGCACTCTCTTTTCATTAAAACCGGACTTGGTGGAACTTCACTCTCCAGGAATCAAGTCCATGCAGGTGTGGCCTAATTCCTCTTTTGGGCTTGTGGTACCATGAACATCTGAGGATGAACCCTTGAATGAAAAAGTCTACTGAGGAGAACTCCTGACCCGCGAGCAGGTCTTTTCCAACCAACTACTCACCCATCTATGTGGTCATTGACCTGGTCTTGGATCAAGGCCAGAAGGGATACTAGCCTGGTTTGATTTCATATCTTATGAACTGAACAATGGGGGCACGAAATTCTCAAAAGCAACTCGAAAAAGTCGAAGATTGTGGGCTTCCGCTGACTATTGCATGCATTTTTCATCTTTTTATTCCTCATAAAACATAAAAGGATGACATTTGCCTGTGAATTGAAAGAAACCTATACCCCAAAACCTGTCTCCATGCACTATGCATGTTTCTACTTTCATGCACGTTTCTGTTTTAAACACAATATGTGACCACATATTTTACACAACTCTATTTTAGCCAGCAGATTTTTTTACTTTTTATTTTTATTGTCCTTCACAGACGTATTTCTTTAGTGGTTTTTCGTTTCTTATTGATTATTTTTATTAAAATCATACCGGGCAATGTCCTGAGTCTGTGGACTTCACATCAACACATTAAATGGAAAAACTCATAGATGGACATGCAAAATAAAAAAAATAAAAGAAGAAAGAAAAGAAAAGAAACAGAGCCAACTTCAAAGTCCTACAGATTTTCACCTCTACTGTTGTTAACAATTGCATAGATTTGGCCCACTTCACGATAATGGGGATACATGGTAATGTATCTCGTACCCCTGCTCGACGAAAAAAAACAGGTTTTCCAAATGGTGTTTGGACCATGTGGGTCATGTATGCTGTACTTGGGGCTTGGACAACAGATGCTGTGTGCTGCTCTGTGCCACCTACAAGTCTTCTGTTTTTTTCGGTTACCCTTGGACCCTGAGTGGGGCTGAGAGCACTACAGCATGGTGACATCAAGAAAGCATTGTTGCATCTTTCACCAAGGAAACTGGACCAAAACAAGGTTTTAAAATCACCTTTGTATCCCTTATAGAGATGCCTCAGGTAATGTACAGGGGCGGGGCACTGAGGCCCAGCCCAGGACTTCCAGTGGGAAGCACCTTCTGGCGCTCTGGTCTGCTCTGGGCCCTCACTGTAACAGGTTTTGATGCTGAGGAGATCACCTCGTATTCAGTCCTCCCTCAGCGGCCATGGGAA
>CM046665.1:141723055-141768674 GCA_025594165.1 Tamias sibiricus | reverse complement strand
CCCTCAGGGCCATGGGAAAAGCCCGGGCGGTCCAGATGGGCAGCCTAGGCATCTTGCAACTCATTTGAAAATCATGACATCCTCCACAACCACTCACACTACTCGTATACAGGCCTGAATGGCGCACAGACACGCATTCAAGAGCTTTCCGCGAGATGGCACTAGCATTACATAGATGGCCAAAGCGCTCAAGCTAGGCCTCTTCCCCCGCCCTTCGTGTGAGAAAAAACACCACCCAGAGACAAAGGCCTCAGGAAACATGGCTTGCTGGTCTTTTGACCTCTGAGTGACCCAGCATCTCCAAAGATGCCTTCTGAGTTTGGAATTGGATTGGAAATTTCCAAAACTTCTCCATTTGTCAATTTGGATCACAGGATCTTGCATGTTGGCCACACGGTCTGTCCTCCCTCTGAGGACCTCTTTACCTCCAAATTCCATCGCTGAACCCCTTTCACATCGAATTGAGGGACCACTCTGGGGGCCTGAATGCACTCTCTTTTCATTAAAACCGGGACTTGGTGGAACTTCACTCTCCAGGAAACAAGTCCATGCAGCGGTGTGGCCTAATTCCTCTTTTGGGCTTGGATGGTACCATGAGCATCTGAGATGAACCCTAGAATGAAAAAGTCTACTGAGGAGAACTCCTGACCCGGGAGCAGGTCTTTTCCAACCAACTACTCACCCATCTATGTGGTCATTGACCTGGTCTTGGATCAAGGCCAGAAGGGATACTAGCCTGGTTTGATTTCATATCTTAGAACTCAACCAGGGGGCACGAAATTCTCAGAAGCAAACTCGAAAAAGTCGAAAGATTGTGGGCTTCCGCTGACTATTGCATGCTTTTTCATCTTTTTTTCCTCATAAAACATAAAAGGATGACATTTGCCTGTGAATTGGAAAGAAACCTATACCCCTAAACCTGTCTCCATGGCACTATGCATGTTTCTACTTTCATGCACGTTTCTGTTTTATACACAATAATGTGACCACATAATTTTACACAACTCTATTTTTAGCCAGCAGATTTTTTTACTTTTTTAGTTTTTTTATTGTCCTTCACAGACGTATTTCTTTAGTGGTTTTTTCGTTTTCTTATTGATTTTTAATTTAATTAAAAATCAACGGGCAATGTCCTGAGTGACTTCACATCAACACACTTAAATGGAAAACTCATAGATAGACACGCAAAATAACTAAAAAGAAAAGAAAGAAAAGAAAAGAAACCAGAGCCAAACTTCAACGTCCAACACAGATTTTCACCTCTACTGTTGTGTTAACAATTGCATAGATGTTGGCCCACTGCACGATAATGGGGATACATGGTAATGTATCTCGTAACCAGCTCGACGAAAAAACAGGTTTCCAAATGGTGTTTGGACCCTGGGTCATGTATGCTGTTCTTGGGGCTTGGACACAGATGCTGATGCTGCTCTGTGCCACCTACAAGTCTTCTGTTTTTTTCGGTTACCCTTGGACCCTGAGTGGCTGAGAGCACTACAGCATGGTGACATCAAAGAAAGCATTGTTGCATCTTTTCACCAAGGAAACTGGACCAAAACAAAGTTTTTAAAATCACCTTTGTTATCCCTTATAGAGATGCCCTCAGGTCATGTACAGGGAGCTGGGCACCGAGGCCAGCCCCAGGACTTCATGTGGAAGCACCCTTCTGTCGCTCCTGTCTGCTCTGGGCCTCACAGTACAGGTTTGATGCTGAGGAATCACCAGTATTCAGTCCTCCCTCAGGGCCATGGGAAAAGCCCGCGGGCGGTCCAGAGGGCAGCCTAGGCATCTTGCAA
The DNA here is from genome assembly GCA_025594165.1 of Tamias sibiricus. Classification (NCBI taxonomy): domain Eukaryota; kingdom Metazoa; phylum Chordata; class Mammalia; order Rodentia; family Sciuridae; genus Tamias; species Tamias sibiricus. The sequence goes on along the minus strand of CM046665.1, from coordinate 141,766,878 downwards.
CTCATTTGAAAATCATGACATCCTCCACAACCACTCACACTACCTCGTATACAGGCCTGAATGGCGCACACGCATTCAAGAGCTTTCCGCGAGATGGCACTAGCATTACATAGATGGCGCAAAGCGCTCAAGCTAGGCCTCTTCCCCCCGCCCTTCGTGTGAGAAAAAACACCACCCAGAGACAAAGGCCTCAGGAAACATGGCTTGCTGGTCTTTTGACCTCCTGAGTGACCCAGCTCTCCAAGATGCCTTCTGAGTTTGGAATTGGGATTGGAAATTTCCAAAACTTCTCCATTTGTCAATTTGGATCACAGGATCTTGCATGTTGGCCACACTGTCCTCCCTCTGAGGACCTCTTTACCTCAAATTCCATCGCTGAACCCCTTTCACATCGAATTGAGGGACCACTCTGGGCCTGAATGCACTCTCTTTTCATTAAAACCGGGACTTGGTGGAACTTCACTCTCCAGGAATCAAGTCCATGCAGGTGTGGCCTAATTCCTCTTTTGGGCTTGTATGGTACCAGGAGCATCTGAGAATGAACCCTTGAATGAAAAAGTCTACTGAGGAGAACTCCTGACCCGGGAGCAGGTCTTTTCCAACCAACTACTCACCCATCTATGTGGTCATTGACCTGGTCTTGGATCAAGGCCAGAAGGGATACTAGCCTGGTTTGATTTCATATCTTATGAAACTCAATGGGGGCACGAAATTCTCATAAGCAACTCGAAAAAGTCGAAGATTGTGGGCTTCGTGTGACTATTGCATGCTTTTTCATCTTTTTATTCCTCATAAAACATAAAAGGATGACATTTGCCTGTGAATTGAAAGAAACCTATACCCCTAAACCTGTCTCCATGCACTATGCATGTTTCTACTTTCATGCACGTTTCTGTTTTATACACAATATGTGACCACATATTTTACACAACTCTATTTTAAAGCCAGCAGATTTTTTTACTTTTTTTATTTTTATTGTCCTTCACAGACGTATTTCTTTAGTGGTTTTTCGTTTTCTTATTGATTTTTTTAATTAAAATCAACGGGCAATGTCCTGAGTGACTTCACATCAACACATTAAATGGAAAACTCATAGATAGACACGCAAAATCAAAAAAAAGAAAAGGAAAGAGAAAAGAAAAGAAACCAGAGTTCCAACTTCAAAGTCCTACAGATTTTCACCTCTACTGTTGTTAACAATTGCATAGATTTGGCCCACTTCACGATAATGGGGATACATGGTAATGTATCTCGTAACCAGCTCGACGAAAAAAAAACAGGTTTCCAAATGGTGTTTGGACCCTGGGTCATGTATGCTGTTCTTGGGGCTTGGACACAGATGCTGATGCTGCTCTGTGCCACCTACAAGTCTTCTGTTTTTTTTTTTCGGTTACCCTTGGACCCTGAGTGGCTGAGAGCACTACAGCATGGTGACATCAAGAAAGCATTGTTGCATCTTTCACCAAGGAAACTGGACCAAAACAAAGTTTTTAAAATCACCTTTGTTATCCCTTATAGAGATGCCCTCAGGTCATGTACAGGGAGCTGGGCACCGAGGCCCAGCCCCAGGACTTCATGTGGAAGCACCTTCTGTCGCTCCTGGTCTGCTCTGGGCTCTCACAGTACAGGTTTGATGCTGAGGAATCACCAGTATTCAGTCCTCCCTCAGGGCCATGGGAAAAGCCCGGCGGTCCAGAGGGCAGCCTAGGCATCTTGCAACTCATTTGAAAATCATGACATCCTCCACAAACACTCACACTACTCGTATACAGGCCTGAATGGCGCTACACGCATTCAAGAGCTTTCCGCGAGATGGCACTAGCATTACATAGATGGCGCAAAGCGCTCAAGCTAGGCCTCTTCCCCCGCCCTTCGTGTGAGAAAAAACACCACCCAGAGACAAAGGCCTCAGGAAACATGGCTTGCTGGTCTTTTGACCTCTGAGTGACCCAGCTCTCCAAGATGCCTTCTGAGTTTGGAATTGGGATTGGAAATTTCCAAAACTTCTCCATTTGTCAATTTGGATCACAGGATCTTGCATGTTGGCCACACTGTCCTCCCTCTGAGGACCTCTTTACCTCAAATTCCATCGCTGAACCCCTTTCACATCGAATTGAGGGACCACTCTGGGGCCTGAATGCACTCTCTTTTCATTAAAACCGGGACTTGGTGGAACTTCACTCTCCAGGAATCAAGTCCATGCAGGTGTGGCCTAATTCCTCTTTTTGGGCTTGTGGTCCCAGGAGCATCTCTGACGGATGAACCCTTGAATGAAAAAGTCTACTGAGGAGAACTCCTGACCCGGGAGCAGGTCTCTTTTCCAACCAACTACTCACCCATCTATGTGGTCAATTGACCTGGTCTTGGATCAAGGCCAGAAGGGATACTAGCCTGGTTTGATTTCATATCTTATGAACTCAATGGGGGCACGAAATTCTCAAAAGCAACTCGAAAAAGTCGAAGATTGTGGGCTTTCCGCTGACTATTGCATGCTCTTTTTCATCTTTTTTTCCTCATAAAACATAAAAGGATGACATTTGCCTGTGAATTGAAAGAAACCTATACCCTAAACCTGTCTCCATGCACTATGCATGTTTCTACTTTCATGCACGTTTCTGTTTTATACACAATATGTGACCACATATTTTACACAACTCTATTTTAGCCAGCAGATTTTTTTTACTTTTTTAGTTTTATTGTCCTTCACAGACGTATTTCTTTAGTGGTTTTTCGTTTCTTATTGATTTTTTTAATTAAAAATCAACGGGCAATGTCCTGAGTGACTTCACATCAAACACATTAAATGGAAAACTCATAGATAGACACGCAAAATAAAAAAAAAAAAAGAAAGAAAAGAAAAGAAACCAGAGCCAACTTCAAAGTCCTACAGATTTTCACCTCTACTGTTGTTAACAATTGCATAGATTTGGCCCACTTCACGATAATGGGGATACATGGTAATGTATCTCGTAACCAGCTCGACGAACAAAAAAAACAGGTTTCCAAATGGTGTTTGGACCCTGGTCATGTATGCTGTTCTTGGGGCTTGGACACAGATGCTGATGCTGCTCTGTGCCACCTACAAGTCTTCTGTTTTTTTTTTTCGGTTACCCTTGGACCCTGAGTGGCTGAGAGCACTACAGCCAATGGTGACATCAAAGAAAGCATTTGTTGCATCTTTCACCAAGGAAACTGGACCAAAACAAAGTTTTTAAAAATCACCTTTGTTATCCCTTATAGAGATGCCCTCAGGTCATGTACAGGGAGCTGGGCACCGAGGCCCAGCCCCAGGACTTCATGTGGAAGCACCTTCTGTCGCTCCTGGTCTGCTCTGGGCCTCACAGTACAGGTTTGATGCTGAGGAATCACCAGTATTCAGTCCTCCCTCAGGGCCATGGGGAAAAGCCCCGGGCGGTCCAGAGGGCAGCCTAGGCATCTTGCAACTCATTTGAAAATCATGACATCCTCCACAAAAAACACTCACACTACTCGTATACAGGCCTGAATGGCGCACACGCATTCAAGAGCTTTCCCCGCGAGATGGCACTAGCATTACATTAGATGGCGCAAAGCGCTCAAGCTAGGCCTCTTCCCCCGCCCTTCGTGTGAGAAAAAACACCACCCAGAGACAAAGGCCTCAGGAAACATGGCTTGCTGGTCTTTTGACCTCTGAGTGACCCAGCTCTCCAAGATGCCTTCTGAGTTTGGAATTGGGATTGGAAATTTCCAAAACTTCTCCATTTGTCAATTTGGATCACAGGATCTTGCTAATGTTGGCCACACTGTCCTCCCTCTGAGGACCTCTTTACCTCAAATTCCATCGCTGAACCCCTTTCACATCGAATTGAGGGACCACTCTGGGGCCTGAATGCACTCTCTTTTCATTAAAACCGGGACTTGGTGGAACTTCACTCTCCAGGAATCAAGTCCATGCAGGTGTGGCCTAATTCCTCTTTTGGGCTTGTGGTACCATGAGCATCTGAGGATGAACCCTTGAATGAAAAAGTCTACTGAGGAGAAACTCCTGACACGGGAGCAGGTCTTTTCCAACCAACTACTCACCCATCTATGTGGTCATTGACCTGGTCTTGGATCAAGGCCAGAAGGGATACTAGCCTGGTTTGATTTCATATCTTTATGAACTCAACGGGGGGCACGAAATTCTCAAAAGCAACTCGAAAAAGTCGAAGATTGTGTGGGCTTCCGCTGACTATTGCATGCTTTTTCATCTTTTTTTCCTCATAAAACATAAAAGGATGACATTTGCCTGTGAATTGAAAGAAACCTATACCCCATAAACCTGTCTCCATGCACTATGCATGTTTCTACTTTCATGCACGTTTCTGTTTTATACACAATATGTGACCACATATTTTACACAACTCTATTTTTAGCCAGCAGATTTTTTTACTTTTTTATTTTTATTGTCCTTCACAGACGTATTTCTTTAGTGGTTTTTCGTTTCTTATTGATTTTTTTAATTAAAATCAACGGGGCAATGTCCTGAGTGACTTCACATCAACACATTAAATGGAAAACTCATAGATAGACACGCAAAATAAAAAAAAAGAAAAGAAAGAAAAGAAAAGAAACCAGAGCCAACTTCAAAGTCCTACAGATTTTCACCTCTACTGTTGTTAACAATTGCATAGATTTGGCCCACTTCACGATAATGGGGATACATGGTAATGTATCTCGTAACCAGCTCGACGAAAAAAACAGGTTTCCAAATGGTGTTTGGACCCTGGGTCATGTATGCTGTTCTTGGGGCTTGGACACAGATGCTGATGCTGCTCTGTGCCACCTACAAGTCTTCTGTTTTTTTTCGGTTACCCTTGGACCCTGAGTGGCTGAGAGCACTAACAGCATGGTGACATCAAGAAAGCATTGTTGCATCTTTCACCAAGGAAACTGGACCAAAACAAAGTTTTTAAAAATCACCTTTGTTATCCCTTATAGAGATGCCCTCAGGTCATGTACAGGGAGCTGGGCACCGAGGCCCAGCCCCAGGACTTCATGTGGAAGCACCTTCTGTCGCTCCTGGTCTGCCTCTGGGCCTCACAGTACAGGTTGATGCTGAGGAATCACCAGTATTCAGTCCTCCCTCAGGGCCATGGGAAAAGCCCGGGCGGTCCAGAGGGCAGCCTAGGCATCTTGCAACTCATTTGAAAATCATGACATCCTCCACAAACCACTCACACTACTCGTATACAGGCCTGAATGGCGCACACGCATTCAAGAGCTTTCCGCGAGATGGCACTAGCATTACATAGATGGCGCAAAGCGCTCAAGCTAGGCCTCTTCCCCCGCCCTTCGTGTGAGAAAAAAACACCACCCAGAGACAAAGGCCTCAGGAAACATGGCTTGCTGGTCTTTTGACCTCTGAGTGACCCAGCTCTCCAAGATGCCTTCTGAGTTTGGAATTGGGATTGGAAATTTCCAAAACTTCTCCATTTGTCAATTTGGATCACAGGATCTTGCATGTTGGCCACACTGTCCTCCCTCTGAGGACCTCTTTACCTCAAATTCCATCGCTGAACCCCTTTCACATCGAATTGAGGGACCACTCTGGGGCCTGAATGCACTCTCTTTCATTAAAACCGGGACTTGGTGGAACTTCACTCTCCAGGAATCAAGTCCATGCAGGTGTGGCCTAATTCCTCTTTTTGGGCTTGTGGTACCCTGAGCATCTGAGGATGAACCCTTGAATGAAAAAGTCTACTGAGGAGAACTCCTGACCCGGGAGCAGGTCTTTTCCAACCAACTACTCACCCATCTATGTGGTCATTGACCTGGTCTTGGATCAAGGCCAGAAGGGATACTAGCCTGGTTTGATTTCATATCTTATGAACTCAATGGGGGCACGAAATTCTCTTAAGCAACTCGAAAAAGTCGAAGATTGTGGGCTTCCGCTGACTATTGCATGCATTTTTCATCTTTTTTTTCCTCATAAAACATAAAAGGATGACATTTGCCTGTGAATTGAAAGAAAACCTATACCCCTAAACCTGTCTCCATGCACTATGCATGTTTCTACTTTCATGCACGTTTCTGTTTTATACACAATATGTGACCACATATTTTACACAACTCTATTTTAGCCAGCAGATTTTTTTACTTTTTTATTTTTATTGTCCTTCACACAGACGTATTTCTTTAGTGGTTTTTCGTTTCTTATTGATTTTTTTAATTAAAATCGACGGGGCAATGTCCTGAGTGACTTCACATCAACACATTAAATGGAAAACTCATAGATAGACACGCAAAATTAAAAAAAAAAAAAAGAAAGAAAAGAAAAGAAACCAGTGCCAACTTCAAAGTCCTACAGATTTTCACCTCTACTGTTGTTAACAATTGCATAGATTTGGCCCACTTCACGATAATGGGGATACATGGTAATGTATCTCGTAACCAGCTCGACGAAAAAAAACAGGTTTCAAATGGTGTTTGGACCCTGGGTCATGTATGCTGTTCTTGGGGCTTGGACACAGATGCTGATGCTGCTCTGTGCCACCTACAAGTCTTCTGTTTTTTTTCGGTTACCCTTGGACCCTGAGTGGCTGAGAGCACTACAGCATGGTGACATCAAGAAAGCATTGTTGCATCTTTCACCAAGGAAACTGGACCAAAACAAAGTTTTTAAAATCACCTTTGTTATCCCTTATAGAGATGCCCTCAGGTCATGTACAGGGAGCTGGGCACCGAGGCCCAGCCCCAGGACTTCATGTGGAAGCACCTTCTGTCGCTCCTGGTCTGCTCTGGGCCTCACAGTACAGGTTTGATGCTGAGGAATCACCAGTATTCAGTCCTCCCTCAGGGCCATGGGAAAAGCCCGGGCGGTCCAGAGGGCAGCCTAGGCATCTTGCAACTCATTTGAAAATCATGACATCCTCCACAAACCACTCACACTACTCGTATACAGGCCTGAATGGCGCACACGCATTCAAGAGCTTTCCGCGAGATGGCACTAGCATTACATAGATGGCGCAAAGCGCTCAAGCTAGGCCTCTTCCCCCGCCCTTCGTGTGAGAAAAAACACCACCCAGAGACAAAGGCCTCAGGAAACATGGCTTGCTGGTCTTTTGACCTCTGAGTGACCCAGCTCTCCAAGATGCCTTCTGAGTTTGGAATTGGGATTGGAAATTTCCAAAACTTCTCCATTTGTCAATTTGGATCACAGGATCTTGCATGTTGGCCACACTGTCCTCCCTCTGAGGACCTCTTTACCTCAAATTCCATCGCTGAACCCCTTTCACATCGAATTGAGGGACCACTCTGGGGCCTGAATGCACTCTCTTTTTCATTAAAACCGGGACTTGGTGGAACTTCACTCTCCAGGAATCAAGTCCATGCAGGTGTGGCCTAATTCCTCTTTTGGGCTTGTGGTACCAGGAGCATCTGAGGATGAACCCTTGAATGAAAAAGTCTACTGAGGAGAACTCCTGACCCGGGAGCAGGTCTTTTCCAACCAACTACTCACCCATCTATGTGGTCATTGACCTGGTCTTGGATCAAGGCCAGAAGGGATACTAGCCTGGTTTGATTTCATATCTTATGAACTCAATGGGGGCACGAAATTCTCAGAAGCAACTCGAAAAAGTCGAAGATTGTGGGCTTCCGCTGACTATTGCATGCATTTTCATCTTTTTTTCCTCATAAAACATAAAAGGATGACATTTGCCTGTGAATTGAAAGAAACCTATACCCCTAAACCTGTCTCCATGCACTATGCATGTTTCTACTTTCATGCACGTTTCTGTTTTATACACAATATGTGACCACATATTTTACACAACTCTATTTTTAGCCAGCAGATTTTTTTTACTTTTTTTATTTTTATTGTCCTTCACAGACGTATTTCTTTAGTGGTTTTTCGTTTCTTATTGATTTTTTTAATTAAAATCAACGGGCAATGTCCTGAGTGACTTCACATCAACACATTAAATGGAAAACTCATAGATAGACACGCAAAATAAAAAAAAAGAAAAGAAAGAAAAGAAAAGAAACCAGAGCCAACTTCAAAGTCCTACAGATTTTCACCTCTACTGTTGTTAACAATTGCATAGATTTGGCCCACTTCACGATAATGGGGATACATGGTAATGTATCTCGTAACCAGCTCGACGAAAAAACAGGTTTCCAAATGGTGTTTGGACCCTGGGTCATGTATGCTGTTCTTGGGGCTTGGACACAGATGCTGATGCTGCTCTGTGCCACCTACAAGTCTTCTGTTTTTTTCGGTTACCCTTGGACCCTGAGTGGCTGAGAGCACTACAGCATGGTGACATCAAGAAAGCATTGTTGCATCTTTCACCAAGGAAACTGGACCAAAACAAAGTTTTTAAAATCACCTTTGTTATCCCTTATAGAGATGCCCTCAGGTCATGTACAGGGAGCTGGGCACCGAGGGCCCAGCCCCAGGACTTCATGTGGAAGCACCTTCTGTCGCTCCTGGTCTGCTCTGGGCCTCACAGTACAGGTTTGATGCTGAGGAATCACCAGTATTCAGTCCTCCCTCAGGGCCATGGGAAAAGCCCGGGCGGTCCAGAGGGCAGCCTAGGCATCTTGCAACTCATTTGAAAATCATGACATCCTCCCACAACCACTCACACTACTCGTATACAGGCCTGAATGGCGCACACGCATTCAAGAGCTTTCCGCGAGATGGCACTAGCATTACATAGATGGCGCAAAGCGCTCAAGCTAGGCCTCTTCCCCCGCCCTTCGTGTGAGAAAAAACACCACCCAGAGACAAAGGCCTCAGGAAACATGGCTTGCTGGTCTTTTGACCTCTGAGTGACCCAGCTCTCCAAGATGCCTTCTGAGTTTGGAATTGGGATTGGAAATTTCCAAAACTTCTCCATTTGTCAATTTGGATCACAGGATCTTGCATGTTGGCCACACTGTCCTCCCTCTGAGGACCTCTTTACCTCAAATTCCATCGCTGAACCCCTTTCACATCGAATTGAGGGACCACTCTGGGGCCTGAATGCACTCTCTTTTCATTAAAAACCGGACTTGGTGGAACTTCACTCTCCAGGAATCAAGTCCATGCAGGTGTGGCCTAATTCCTCTTTTGGGCTTGTGGTACCATGAGCATCTGAGGATGAACCCTTGAATGAAAAAGTCTACTGAGGAGAACTCCTGACCCGGGAGCAGGTCTTTTCCAACCAACTACTCACCCATCTATGTGGTCATTGACCTGGTCTTGGATCAAGGCCAGAAGGGATACTAGCCTGGTTTGATTTCATATCTTATGAACTCAATGGGGGCACGAAATTCTCAGAAGCAACTCGAAAAAGTCGAAGATTGTGGGCTTCCGCTGACTATTGCATGCTTTTTCATCTTTTTTTCCTCATAAAACATAAAAGGATGACATTTGCCTGTGAATTGAAAGAAACCTATACCCCTAAACCTGTCTCCATGCACTATGCATGTTTCTACTTTCATGCACGTTTCTGTTTTATACACAATATGTGACCACATATTTTACACAACTCTATTTTTAGCCAGCAGATTTTTTTACTTTTTTATTTTTATTGTCCTTCACAGACGTATTTCTTTAGTGGTTTTTCGTTTCTTATTGATTTTTTTTAATTAAAATCGACGGGCAATGTCCTGAGTGACTTCACATCAACACATTAAATGGAAAACTCATAGATAGACACGCAAAATAAAAAAAAGAAAAGAAAGAAAAGAAAAGAAACCAGTGCCAACTTCAAAGTCCTACAGATTTTCACCTCTACTGTTGTTAACAATTGCATAGATTTGGCCCACTTCACGATAATGGGGATACATGGTAATGTATCTCGTAACCAGCTCGACGAAAAAAAAAAAACAGGTTTCCAAATGGTGTTTGGACCCTGGGTCATGTATGCTGTTCTTGGGGCTTGGACACAGATGCTGATGCTGCTCTGTGCCACCTACAAGTCTTCTGTTTTTTTTCGGTTACCCTTGGACCCTGAGTGGCTGAGAGCACTACAGCATGGTGACATCAAAGAAAGCATTGTTGCATCTTTCACCAAGGAAACTGGACCAAAACAAAGTTTTTAAAATCACCTTTGTTTATCCCTTATAGAGATGCCCTCAGGTCATGTACAGGGAGCTGGGCACCGAGGCCCAGCCCCAGGACTTCATGTGGAAGCACCTTCTGTCGCTCCTGGTCTGCTCTGGGCCTCACAGTACAGGTTTGATGCTGAGGAATCACCAGTATTCAGTCCTCCCTCAGGGCCATGGGAAAAGCCCGGGCGGTCCAGAGGGCAGCCTAGGCATCTTGCAACTCATTTGAAAATCATGACATCCTCCACAACCACTCACACTACTCGTATACAGGCCTGAATGGCGCACACGCATTCAAGAGCTTTCCGCGAGATGGCACTAGCATTACATAGATGGCGCAAAGCGCTCAAGCTAGGCCTCTTCCCCCGCCCTTCGTGTGAGAAAAAACACCACCCAGAGACAAAGGCCTCAGGAAACATGGCTTGCTGGTCTTTTGACCTCTGAGTGACCCAGCTCTCCAAGATGCCTTCTGAGTTTGGAATTGGGATTGGAAATTTCCAAAACTTCTCCATTTGTCAATTTGGATCACAGGATCTTGCATGTTGGCCACACTGTCCTCCCTCTGAGGACCTCTTTACCTCAAATTCCATCGCTGAACCCCTTTCACATCGAATTGAGGGACCCACTCTGGGGCCTGAATGCACTCTCTTTTCATTAAAACCGGGACTTGGTGGAACTTCACTCTCCAGGAATCAAGTCCATGCAGGTGTGGCCTAATTCCTCTTTTGGGCTTGATGGTACCATGAGCATCTGAGGATGAACCCTTGAATGAAAAAGTCTACTGAGGAGAACTCCTGACCCGGGAGCAGGTCTTTTCCAACCAACTACTCACCCATCTATGTGGTCATTGACCTGGTCTTGGATCAAGGCCAGAAGGGATACTAGCCTGGTTTTGATTTCATATCTTATGAACTCAATGGGGGCACGAAATTCTCACCAAAAGCAACTCGAAAAAGTCGAAGATTGTGGGCTTCCGCTGACTATTGCATGCTTTTTCATCTTTTTTTCCTCATAAAACATAAAAGGATGACATTTGCCTGTGAATTGAAAGAAACCTATACCCCTAAACCTGTCTCCATGCACTATGCATGTTTCTACTTTCATGCACGTTTCTGTTTTTATACACAATATGTGACCACATATTTTACACAACTCTATTTTTAGCCAGCAGATTTTTTTACTTTTTTATTTTTATTGTCCTTCACAGACGTATTTCTTTAGTGGTTTTTCGTTTCTTATTGATTTTTTTAAATAAAATCGACGGGCAATGTCCTGAGTGACTTCACATCAACACATTAAATGGAAAACTCATAGATAGACACGCAAAAATAAAAAAAAGAAAAGAAAGAAAAGAAAAGAAACCAGTGCCAACTTCAAAGTCCTACAGATTTTCACCTCTACTGTTGTTAACAATTGCATAGATTTGGCCCACTTCACGATAATGGGGATACATGGTAATGTATCTCGTAACCAGCTCGACGAAAAAACAGGTTTCCAAATGGTGTTTGGACCCTGGGTCATGTATGCTGTTCTTGGGGCTTGGACACAGATGCTGATGCTGCTCTGTGCCACCTACAAGTCTTCTGTTTTTTTCGGTTACCCTTGGACCCTGAGTGGCTGAGAGCACTACAGCATGGTGACATCAAAGAAAGCATTGTTGCATCTTTCACCAAGGAAACTGGACCAAAACAAAGTTTTTAAAATCACCTTTGTTATCCCTTATAGAGATGCCCTCAGGTCATGTACAGGGAGCTGGGCACCGAGGCCCAGCCCCAGGACTTCATGTGGAAGCACCTTCTGTCGCTCCTGGTCTGCTCTGGGCCTCACAGTACAGGTTTGATGCTGAGGAATCACCAGTATTCAGTCCTCCCTCAGGGCCATGGGAAAAGCCGTGGCGGTCCATGAGGGCAGCCTAGGCATCTTGCAACTCATTTGAAAATCATGACATCCTCCACAACCACTCACACTACTCGTATACAGGCCTGAATGGCGCACACGCATTCAAGAGCTTTCCGCGAGATGGCACTAGCATTACATAGATGGCGCAAAGCGCTCAAGCTAGGCCTCTTCCCCCGCCCTTCGTGTGAGAAAAAACACCACCCAGAGACAAAGGCCTCAGGAAACATGGCTTGCTGGTCTTTTGACCTCTGAGTGACCCAGCTCTCCAAGATGCCTTCTGAGTTTGGAATTGGGATTGGAAATTTCCAAAACTTCTCCATTTGTCAATTTGGATCACAGGATCTTGCATGTTGGCCACACTGTCCTCCCTCTGAGGACCTCTTTACCTCAAATTCCATCGCTGAACCCCTTTCACATCGAATTGAGGGACCACTCTGGGGCCTGAATGCACTCTTTCTTTTCATTAAAACCGGGACTTGGTGGAACTTCACTCTCCAGGAATCAAGTCCATGCAGGTGTGGCCTAATTCCTCTTTTGGGCTTGTGGTACCATGAACATCTGAAGATGAACCCTTGAATGAAAAAGTCTACTGAGGAGAACTCCTGACCCGCGAGCAGGTCTTTTCCAACCAACTACTCACCCATCTATGTGGTCATTGACCTGGTCTTGGATCAAGGCCAGAAGGGATACTAGCCTGGTTTGATTTCATATTTTATGAACTCAATGGGGGCACGAAATTCTCAAAAGCAACTCGAAAAAGTCGAAGATTGTGGGCTTCCGCTGACTATTGCATGCTTTTTCATCTTTTTTTTCCTCATAAAACATAAAAGGATGACATTTGCCTGTGAATTGAAAGAAACCTATACCCCAAACCTGTCTCCATGCACTATGCATGTTTCTACTTTCATGCACGTTTCTGTTTTATACACAATATGTGACCACATATTTTACACAACTCTATTTTTAGCCAGCAGATTTTTTTACTTTTTTATTTTTATTGTCCTTCACAGACGTATTTCTTTAGTGGTTTTTCGTTTCTTATTGATTTTTTAAATAAAATCAACGGGCAATGTCCTGAGTGACTTCACATCAACACATTAAATGGAAAACTCATAGATAGACACGCAAAATAAAAAACAAAGAAAAGAAAGAAAAGAAAAGAAACCAGTGCCAACTTCAAAGTCCTACAGATTTTCACCTCTACTGTTGTTAACAATTGCATAGATTTGGCCCACTTCACGATAATGGGGATACATGGTAATGTATCTCGTAACCAGCTCGAAAAAAAAACAGGTTTCCAAATGGTGTTTGGACCCTGGGTCATGTATGCTGTTCTTGGGGCTTGGACACAGATGCTGATGCTGCTCTGTGCCACCTACAAGTCTTCTGTTTTTTTCGGTTACCCTTGGACCCTGAGTGGCTGAGAGCACTACAGCATGGTGACATCAAAGAAAGCATTGTTGCATCTTTCACCAAGGAAACTGGACCAAAACAAAGTTTTTAAAATCACCTTTGTTATCCCTTATAGAGATGCCCTCAGGTCATGTACAGGGAGCTGGGCACTGAGGCCCAGCCCCAGGACTTCATGTGGAAGCACCTTCTGTCGCTCCTGGTCTGCTCTGGGCCTCACAGTACAGGTTTGATGCTGAGGAATCACCAGTATTCAGTCCTCCCTCAGGGCCATGGGAAAAGCTGTGGCGGTCCAGAGGGCAGCCTAGGCATCTTGCAACTCATTTGAAAATCATGACATCCTCCACAACCACTCACACTACTCGTATACAGGCCTGAATGGCGCACACGCATTCAAGAGCTTTCCGCGAGATGGCACTAGCATTACATAGATGGCGCAAAGCGCTCAAGCTAGGCCTCTTCCCCCGCCCTTCGTGTGAGAAAAAACACCACCCAGAGACAAAGGCCTCAGGAAACATGGCTTGCTGGTCTTTTGACCTCTGAGTGACCCAGCTCTCCAAGATGCCTTCTGAGTTTGGAATTGGGATTGGAAATTTCCAAAACTTCTCCATTTGTCAATTTGGATCACAGGATCTTGCATGTTGGCCACACTGTCCTCCCTCTGAGGACCTCTTTACCTCAAATTCCATCGCTGAACCCCTTTCACATCGAATTGAGGGACCACTCTGGGGCCTGAATGCACTCTCTTTTCATTAAAACCGGGACTTGGTGGAACTTCACTCTCCAGGAATCAAGTCCATGCAGGTGTGGCCTAATTCCTCTTTTGGGCTTGTGGTACCATGAGCATCTGAAGATGAACCCTTGAATGAAAAAGTCTACTGAGGAGAACTCCTGACCCGGGAGCAGGTCTTTTCCAACCAACTACTCACCCATCTATGTGGTCATTGACCTGGTCTTGGATCAAGGCCAGAAGGGATACTAGCCTGGTTTGATTTCATATCTTATGAACTCAATGGGGGCACGAAATTCTCAAAAGCAACTCGAAAAAAGTCGAAGATTGTGGGCTTCCGCTGACTATTGCATGCTTTTTCATCTTTTTTTTCCTCATAAAACATAAAAGGATGACATTTGCCTGTGAATTGAAAGAAACCTATACCCCAAACCTGTCTCCATGCACTATGCATGTTTCTACTTTCATGCACGTTTCTGTTTTTATACACAATATGTGACCACATATTTTACACAACTCTATTTTTAGCCAGCAGATTTTTTTACTTTTTTATTTTTATTGTCCTTCACAGACGTATTTCTTTAGTGGTTTTTCGTTTCTTATTGATTTTTTTAATTAAAATCAACGGGCAATGTCCTGAGTGACTTCACATCAACACATTAAATGGAAAACTCATAGATAGACACGCAAAATAAAAAAAAGAAAAGAAAGAAAAGAAAAGAAACCAGTGCCAACTTCAAAGTCCTACAGATTTTCACCTCTACTGTTGTTAACAATTGCATAGATTTGGCCCACTTCACGATAATGGGGATACATGGTAATGTATCTCGTAACCAGCTCGACGAAAAAACAGGTTTCCAAATGGTGTTTGGACCCTGGGTCATGTATGCTGTTCTTGGGGCTTGGACACAGATGCTGATGCTGCTCTGTGCCACCTACAAGTCTTCTGTTTTTTTCGGTTACCCTTGGACCCTGAGTGGCTGAGAGCACTACAGCATGGTGACATCAAAGAAAGCATTGTTGCATCTTTCACCAAGGAAACTGGACCAAAACAAAGTTTTTAAAATCACCTTTGTTATCCCTTATAGAGATGCCCTCAGGTCATGTACAGGGAGCTGGGCACCGAGGCCCAGCCCCAGGACTTCATGTGGAAGCACCTTCTGTCGCTCCTGGTCTGCTCTGGGCCTCACAGTACAGGTTTGATGCTGAGGAATCACCAGTATTCAGTCCTCCCTCAGGGCCATGGGAAAAGCCCGGGCGGTCCAGAGGGCAGCCTAGGCATCTTGCAACTCATTTGAAAATCATGACATCCTCCACAACCACTCACACTACTCGTATACAGGCCTGAATGGCGCACACGCATTCAAGAGCTTTCCGCGAGATGGCACTAGCATTACATAGATGGCGCAAAGCGCTCAAGCTAGGCCTCTTCCCCCGCCCTTCGTGTGAGAAAAAAACACCACCCAGAGACAAAGGCCTCAGGAAACATGGCTTGCTGGTCTTTTGACCTCTGAGTGACCCAGCTCTCCAAGATGCCTTCTGAGTTTGGAATTGGGATTGGAAATTTCCAAAACTTCTCCATTTGTCAATTTGGATCACAGGATCTTGCATGTTGGCCACACTGTCCTCCCTCTGAGGACCTCTTTACCTCAAATTCCATCGCTGAACCCCTTTCACATCGAATTGAGGGACCACTCTGGGGCCTGAATGCACTCTCTTTTCATTAAAACCGGGACTTGGTGGAACTTCACTCTCCAGGAATCAAGTCCATGCAGGTGTGGCCTAATTCCTCTTTTGGGCTTGTGGTACCATGAGCATCTGAGGATGAACCCTTGAATGAAAAAGTCTACTGAGGAGAACTCCTGACCCGCGAGCAGGTCTTTTCCAACCAACTACTCACCCATCTATGTGGTCATTGACCTGGTCTTGGATCAAGGCCAGAAGGGATACTAGCCTGGTTTGATTTCATATTCTTATGAACTCAATGGGGGCACGAAATTCTCAAAAGCAACTCGAAAAAGTCGAAGATTGTGGGCTTCCGCTGACTATTGCATGCTTTTTCATCTTTTTTTCCTCATAAAACATAAAAGGATGACATTTGCCTGTGAATTGAAAGAAACCTATACCCCAAACCTGTCTCCATGCACTATGCATGTTTCTACTTTCATGCACGTTTCTGTTTTATACACAATATGTGACCACATATTTTACACAACTCTATTTTTAGCCAGCAGATTTTTTTACTTTTTTATTTTTATTGTCCTTCACAGACGTATTTCTTTAGTGGTTTTTCGTTTCTTATTGATTTTTTTAATTAAAATCGACGGGCAATGTCCTGAGTGACTTCACATCAACACATTAAATGGAAAACTCATAGATAGACACGCAAAATAAAAACAAAGAAAAGAAAGAAAAGAAAAGAAACCAGTGCCAACTTCAAAGTCCTACAGATTTTCACCTCTACTGTTGTTAACAATTGCATAGATTTGGCCCACTTCACGATAATGGGGATACATGGTAATGTATCTCGTAACCAGCTCGACGAAAAAACAGGTTTCCAAATGGTGTTTGGACCCTGGGTCATGTATGCTGTTCTTGGGGCTTGGACACAGATGCTGATGCTGCTCTGTGCCACCTACAAGTCTTCTGTTTTTTTCGGTTACCCTTGGACCCTGAGTGGCTGAGAGCACTACAGCATGGTGACATCAAAGAAAGCATTGTTGCATCTTTCACCAAGGAAACTGGACCAAAACAAAGTTTTTAAAATCACCTTTGTTATCCCTTATAGAGATGCCCTCAGGTCATGTACAGGGAGCTGGGCACTGAGGCCCAGCCCCAGGACTTCATGTGGAAGCACCTTCTGTCGCTCCTGGTCTGCTCTGGGCCTCACAGTACAGGTTTGATGCTGAGGAATCACCAGTATTCAGTCCTCCCTCAGGGCCATGGGAAAAGCTGTGGCGGTCCATGGGGCAGCCTAGGCATCTTGCAACTCATTTGAAAATCATGACATCCTCCACAACCACTCACACTACTCGTATACAGGCCTGAATGGCGCACACGCATTCAAGAGCTTTCCGCGAGATGGCACTAGCATTACATAGATGGCGCAAAGCGCTCAAGCTAGGCCTCTTCCCCCGCCCTTCGTGTGAGAAAAAAACACCACCCAGAGACAAAGGCCTCAGGAAACATGGCTTGCTGGTCTTTTGACCTCTGAGTGACCCAGCTCTCCAAGATGCCTTCTGAGTTTGGAATTGGGATTGGAAATTTCCAAAACTTCTCCATTTGTCAATTTGGATCACAGGATCTTGCATGTTGGCCACACTGTCCTCCCTCTGAGGACCTCTTTACCTCAAATTCCATCGCTGAACCCCTTTCACATCGAATTGAGGGACCACTCTGGGGCCTGAATGCACTCTCTTTTTTCATTAAAACCGGGACTTGGTGGAACTTCACTCTCCAGGAATCAAGTCCATGCAGGTGTGGCCTAATTCCTCTTTTGGGCTTGTGGTACCAGGAGCATCTGAGGATGAACCCTTGAATGAAAAAGTCTACTGAGGAGAACTCCTGACCCGCGAGCAGGTCTTTTCCAACCAACTACTCACCCATCTATGTGGTCATTGACCTGGTCTTGGATCAAGGCCAGAAGGGATACTAGCCTGGTTTGATTTCATATCTTATGAACTCAATGGGGGCACGAAATTCTCAAAAGCAACTCGAAAAAGTCGAAGATTGTGGGCTTCCGCTGACTATTGCATGCTTTTTCATCTTCTTTTTTTCCTCATAAAACATAAAAGGATGACATTTGCCTGTGAATTGAAAGAAACCTATACCCCTAAACCTGTCTCCATGCACTATGCATGTTTCTACTTTCATGCACGTTTCTGTTTTATACACAATATGTGACCACATATTTTACACAACTCTATTTTTAGCCAGCAGATTTTTTTACTTTTTTATTTTTATTGTCCTTCACAGACGTATTTCTTTAGTGGTTTTTCGTTTCTTATTGATTTTTTTAATTAAAATCGACGGGCAATGTCCTGAGTGACTTCACATCAACACATTAAATGGAAAACTCATAGATAGACACGCAAAATAAAAAAAAGAAAAGAAAGAAAAGAAAAGAAACCAGTGCCAACTTCAAAGTCCTACAGATTTTCACCTCTACTGTTGTTAACAATTGCATAGATTTGGCCCACTTCACGATAATGGGGATACATGGTAATGTATCTCGTAACCAGCTCGACGAAAAAAACAGGTTTCCAAATGGTGTTTGGACCCTGGGTCATGTATGCTGTTCTTGGGGCTTGGACACAGATGCTGATGCTGCTCTGTGCCACCTACAAGTCTTCTGTTTTTTTCGGTTACCCTTGGACCCTGAGTGGCTGAGAGCACTACAGCATGGTGACATCAAAGAAAGCATTGTTGCATCTTTCACCAAGGAAACTGGACCAAAACAAAGTTTTTAAAATCACCTTTGTTATCCCTTATAGAGATGCCCTCAGGTCATGTACAGGGAGCTGGGCACCGAGGCCCAGCCCCAGGACTTCATGTGGAAGCACCTTCTGTCGCTCCTGGTCTGCTCTGGGCCTCACAGTACAGGTTTGATGCTGAGGAATCACCAGTATTCAGTCCTCCCTCAGGGCCATGGGAAAAGCCGGGCGGTCCAGAGGGCAGCCTAGGCATCTTGCAACTCATTTGAAAATCATGACATCCTCCACAACCACTCACACTACTCGTATACAGGCCTGAATGGCGCACACGCATTCAAGAGCTTTCCGCGAGATGGCACTAGCATTACATAGATGGCGCAAAGCGCTCAAGCTAGGCCTCTTCCCCCGCCCTTCGTGTGAGAAAAAAACACCACCCAGAGACAAAGGCCTCAGGAAACATGGCTTGCTGGTCTTTTGACCTCTGAGTGACCCAGCTCTCCAAGATGCCTTCTGAGTTTGGAATTGGGATTGGAAAATTTCCAAAACTTCTCCATTTGTCAATTTGGATCACAGGATCTTGCATGTTGGCCACACTGTCCTCCCTCTGAGGACCTCTTTTACCTCAAATTCCATCGCTGAACCCCTTTCACATCGAATTGAGGGACCACTCTGGGGCCTGAATGCACTCTCTTTTCATTAAAACCGGGACTTGGTGGAACTTCACTCTCCAGGAATCAAGTCCATGCAGGTGTGGCCTAATTCCTCTTTTGGGCTTGTGGTACCATGAGCATCTGAGGATGAACCCTTGAATGAAAAAGTCTACTGAGGAGAACTCCTGACCCGGGAGCAGGTCTTTTCCAACCAACTACTCACCCATCTATGTGGTCATTGACCTGGTCTTGGATCAAGGCCAGAAGGGATACTAGCCTGGTTTGATTTCATATTTTATGAACTCAATGGGGGCACGAAATTCTCAAAAGCAACTCGAAAAAGTCGAAGATTGTGGGCTTCCGCTGACTATTGCATGCTTTTTCATCTTTTTTTTTCCTCATAAAACATAAAAGGATGACATTTGCCTGTGAATTGAAAGAAACCTATACCCCTAAACCTGTCTCCATGCACTATGCATGTTTCTACTTTCATGCACGTTTCTGTTTTATACACAATATGTGACCACATATTTTACACAACTCTATTTTTAGCCAGCAGATTTTTTTTTACTTTTTTATTTTTATTGTCCTTCACAGACGTATTTCTTTAGTGGTTTTTCGTTTCTTCTTATTGATTTTTTTAATTAAAATCGACGGGCAATGTCCTGAGTGACTTCACATCAACACATTAAATGGAAAACTCATAGATAGACACGCAAAAAAAAAAAAAAAAGAAAGAAAAGAAAAGAAACCAGTGCCAACTTCAAAGTCCTACAGATTTTCACCTCTACTGTTGTTAACAATTGCATAGATTTGGCCCACTTCACGATAATGGGGATACATGGTAATGTATCTCGTAACCAGCTCGACGAAAAAAAACAGGTTTCCAAATGGTGTTTGGACCCTGGGTCATGTATGCTGTTCTTGGGGCTTGGACACAGATGCTGATGCTGCTCTGTGCCACCTACAAGTCTTCTGTTTTTTTTCGGTTACCCTTGGACCCTGAGTGGCTGAGAGCACTACAGCATGGTGACATCAAAGAAAGCATTGTTGCATCTTTCACCAAGGAAACTGGACCAAAACAAAGTTTTTAAAATCACCTTTGTTATCCCTTATAGAGATGCCCTCAGGTCATGTACAGGGAGCTGGGCACCGAGGCCCAGCCCCAGGACTTCATGTGGAAGCACCTTCTGTCGCTCCTGGTCTGCTCTGGGCCTCACAGTACAGGTTTGATGCTGAGGAATCACCAGTATTCAGTCCTCCCTCAGGGCCATGGGAAAAGCCCGGGCGGTCCAGAGGGCAGCCTAGGCATCTTGCAACTCATTTGAAAATCATGACATCCTCCACAACCACTCACACTACTCGTATACAGGCCTGAATGGCGCACACGCATTCAAGAGCTTTCCGCGAGATGGCACTAGCATTACATAGATGGCGCAAAGCGCTCAAGCTAGGCCTCTTCCCCCGCCCTTCGTGTGAGAAAAAAACACCACCCAGAGACAAAGGCCTCAGGAAACATGGCTTGCTGGTCTTTTGACCTCTGAGTGACCCAGCTCTCCAAGATGCCTTCTGAGTTTGGAATTGGGATTGGAAATTTCCAAAACTTCTCCATTTGTCAATTTGGATCACAGGATCTTGCATGTTGGCCACACTGTCCTCCCTCTGAGGACCTCTTTACCTCAAATTCCATCGCTGAACCCCTTTCACATCGAATTGAGGGACCACTCTGGGGCCTGAATGCACTCTCTTTTCATTAAAACCGGGACTTGGTGGAACTTCACTCTCCAGGAATCAAGTCCATGCAGGTGTGGCCTAATTCCTCTTTTGGGCTTGTGGTACCATGAGCATCTGAGGATGAACCCTTGAATGAAAAAGTCTACTGAGGAGAACTCCTGACCCGGGAGCAGGTCTTTTCCAACCAACTACTCACCCATCTATGTGGTCATTGACCTGGTCTTGGATCAAGGCCAGAAGGGATACTAGCCTGGTTTGATTTCATATCTTATGAACTCAATGGGGGCACGAAATTCTCAAAAGCAACTCGAAAAAGTCGAAGATTGTGGGCTTCCGCTGACTATTGCATGCTTTTTCATCTTTTTTTTTCCTCATAAAACATAAAAGGATGACATTTGCCTGTGAATTGAAAGAAACCTATACCCCTAAACCTGTCTCCATGCACTATGCATGTTTCTACTTTCATGCACGTTTCTGTTTTATACACAATATGTGACCACATATTTTACACAACTCTATTTTTAGCCAGCAGATTTTTTTACTTTTTTATTTTTATTGTCCTTCACAGACGTATTTCTTTAGTGGTTTTTCGTTTCTTATTGATTTTTTTAATTAAAATCGACGGGCAATGTCCTGAGTGACTTCACATCAACACATTAAATGGAAAACTCATAGATAGACACGCAAAATAAAAAAAAAAAAAGAAAGAAAAGAAAAGAAACCAGTGCCAACTTCAAAGTCCTACAGATTTTCACCTCTACTGTTGTTAACAATTGCATAGATTTGGCCCACTTCACGATAATGGGGATACATGGTAATGTATCTCGTAACCAGCTCGACGAAAAAACAGGTTTCCAAATGGTGTTTGGACCCTGGGTCATGTATGCTGTTCTTGGGGCTTGGACACAGATGCTGATGCTGCTCTGTGCCACCTACAAGTCTTCTGTTTTTTTCGGTTACCCTTGGACCCTGAGTGGCTGAGAGCACTACAGCATGGTGACATCAAAGAAAGCATTGTTGCATCTTTCACCAAGGAAACTGGACCAAAACAAAGTTTTTAAAATCACCTTTGTTATCCCTTATAGAGATGCCCTCAGGTCATGTACAGGGAGCTGGGCACCGAGGCCCAGCCCCAGGACTTCATGTGGAAGCACCTTCTGTCGCTCCTGGTCTGCTCTGGGCCTCACAGTACAGGTTTGATGCTGAGGAATCACCAGTATTCAGTCCTCCCTCAGGGCCATGGGAAAAGCCCGGGCGGTCCAGAGGGCAGCCTAGGCATCTTGCAACTCATTTGAAAATCATGACATCCTCCACAACCACTCACACTACTCGTATACAGGCCTGAATGGCGCACACGCATTCAAGAGCTTTCCGCGAGATGGCACTAGCATTACATAGATGGCGCAAAGCGCTCAAGCTAGGCCTCTTCCCCCGCCCTTCGTGTGAGAAAAAACACCACCCAGAGACAAAGGCCTCAGGAAACATGGCTTGCTGGTCTTTTGACCTCTGAGTGACCCAGCTCTCCAAGATGCCTTCTGAGTTTGGAATTGGGATTGGAAATTTCCAAAACTTCTCCATTTGTCAATTTGGATCACAGGATCTTGCATGTTGGCCACACTGTCCTCCCTCTGAGGACCTCTTTACCTCAAATTCCATCGCTGAACCCCTTTCACATCGAATTGAGGGACCACTCTGGGGCCTGAATGCACTCTCTTTTCATTAAAACCGGGACTTGGTGGAACTTCACTCTCCAGGAATCAAGTCCATGCAGGTGTGGCCTAATTCCTCTTTTGGGCTTGTGGTACCATGAGCATCTGAGGATGAACCCTTGAATGAAAAAGTCTACTGAGGAGAACTCCTGACCCGGGAGCAGGTCTTTTCCAACCAACTACTCACCCATCTATGTGGTCATTGACCTGGTCTTGGATCAAGGCCAGAAGGGATACTAGCCTGGTTTGATTTCATATCTTATGAACTCAATGGGGGCACGAAATTCTCAAAAGCAACTCGAAAAAGTCGAAGATTGTGGGCTTCCGCTGACTATTGCATGCTTTTTCATCTTTTTTTCCTCATAAAACATAAAAGGATGACATTTGCCTGTGAATTGAAAGAAACCTATACCCCTAAACCTGTCTCCATGCACTATGCATGTTTCTACTTTCATGCACGTTTCTGTTTTATACACAATATGTGACCACATATTTTACACAACTCTATTTTTAGCCAGCAGATTTTTTTACTTTTTTTATTTTTATTGTCCTTCACAGACGTATTTCTTTAGTGGTTTTTCGTTTCTTATTGATTTTTTTTTAATTAAAATCAACGGGCAATGTCCTGAGTGACTTCACATCAACACATTAAATGGAAAACTCATAGATAGACACGCAAAATTAAAAAAAAAAAAGAAAGAAAAGAAAAGAAACCAGTGCCAACTTCAAAGTCCTACAGATTTTCACCTCTACTGTTGTTAACAATTGCATAGATTTGGCCCACTTCACGATAATGGGGATACATGGTAATGTATCTCGTAACCAGCTCGACGAAAAAACAGGTTTCCAAATGGTGTTTGGACCCTGGGTCATGTATGCTGTTCTTGGGGCTTGGACACAGATGCTGATGCTGCTCTGTGCCACCTACAAGTCTTCTGTTTTTTTCGGTTACCCTTGGACCCTGAGTGGCTGAGAGCACTACAGCATGGTGACATCAAAGAAAGCATTGTTGCATCTTTCACCAAGGAAACTGGACCAAAACAAAGTTTTTAAAATCACCTTTGTTATCCCTTATAGAGATGCCCTCAGGTCATGTACAGGGAGCTGGGCACCGAGGCCCAGCCCCAGGACTTCATGTGGAAGCACCTTCTGTCGCTCCTGGTCTGCTCTGGGCCTCACAGTACAGGTTTGATGCTGAGGAATCACCAGTATTCAGTCCTCCCTCAGGGCCATGGGAAAAGCCCGGGCGGTCCAGAGGGCAGCCTAGGCATCTTGCAACTCATTTGAAAATCATGACATCCTCCACAACCACTCACACTACTCGTATACAGGCCTGAATGGCGCACACGCATTCAAGAGCTTTCCGCGAGATGGCACTAGCATTACATAGATGGCGCAAAGCGCTCAAGCTAGGCCTCTTCCCCCGCCCTTCGTGTGAGAAAAAAACACCACCCAGAGACAAAGGCCTCAGGAAACATGGCTTGCTGGTCTTTTGACCTCTGAGTGACCCAGCTCTCCAAGATGCCTTCTGAGTTTGGAATTGGGATTGGAAATTTCCAAAACTTCTCCATTTGTCAATTTGGATCACAGGATCTTGCATGTTGGCCACACTGTCCTCCCTCTGAGGACCTCTTTACCTCAAATTCCATCGCTGAACCCCTTTCACATCGAATTGAGGGACCACTCTGGGGCCTGAATGCACTCTCTTTTCATTAAAACCGGGACTTGGTGGAACTTCACTCTCCAGGAATCAAGTCCATGCAGGTGTGGCCTAATTCCTCTTTTGGGCTTGTGGTACCATGAGCATCTGAGGATGAACCCTTGAATGAAAAAGTCTACTGAGGAGAACTCCTGACCCGGGAGCAGGTCTTTTCCAACCAACTACTCACCCATCTATGTGGTCATTGACCTGGTCTTGGATCAAGGCCAGAAGGGATACTAGCCTGGTTTGATTTCATATCTTATGAACTCAATGGGGGCACGAAATTCTCAAAAGCAACTCGAAAAAGTCGAAGATTGTGGGCTTCCGCTGACTATTGCATGCTTTTTCATCATTTTTTTTTTTCCTCATAAAACATAAAAGGATGACATTTGCCTGTGAATTGAAAGAAACCTATACCCCTACACCTGTCTCCATGCACTATGCATGTTTCTACTTTCATGCACGTTTCTGTTTTTATACACAATATGTGACCACATATTTTACACAACTCTATTTTTAGCCAGCAGATTTTTTTACTTTTTTATTTTTATTGTCCTTCACAGACGTATTTCTTTAGTGGTTTTTCGTTTCTTATTGATTTTTTTTAATAAAATCGACGGGCAATGTCCTGAGTGACTTCACATCAACACATTAAATGGAAAACTCATAGATAGACACGCAAAATAAAAAAAAAAGAAAAGAAAGAAAAGAAAAGAAACCAGTGCCAACTTCAAAGTCCTACAGATTTTCACCTCTACTGTTGTTAACAATTGCATAGATTTGGCCCACTTCACGATAATGGGGATACATGGTAATGTATCTCGTAACCAGCTCGACGAAAAAAAAAACAGGTTTCCAAATGGTGTTTGGACCCTGGGTCATGTATGCTGTTCTTGGGGCTTGGACACAGATGCTGATGCTGCTCTGTGCCACCTACAAGTCTTCTGTTTTTTTTTTTCGGTTACCCTTGGACCCTGAGTGGCTGAGAGCACTACAGCATGGTGACATCAAAGAAAGCATTGTTGCATCTTTCACCAAGGAAACTGGACCAAAACAAAGTTTTTAAAATCACCTTTGTTATCCCTTATAGAGATGCCCTCAGGTCATGTACAGGGAGCTGGGCACCGAGGCCCAGCCCCAGGACTTCATGTGGAAGCACCTTCTGTCGCTCCTGGTCTGCTCTGGGCCTCACAGTACAGGTTTGATGCTGAGGAATCACCAGTATTCAGTCCTCCCTCAGGGCCATGGGAAAAGCCCGGGCGGTCCAGAGGGCAGCCTAGGCATCTTGCAACTCATTTGAAAATCATGACATCCTCCACAACCACTCACACTACTCGTATACAGGCCTGAATGGCGCACACGCATTCAAGAGCTTTCCGCGAGATGGCACTAGCAT
The DNA here is from genome assembly GCA_025594165.1 of Tamias sibiricus. Taxonomy (NCBI): domain Eukaryota; kingdom Metazoa; phylum Chordata; class Mammalia; order Rodentia; family Sciuridae; genus Tamias; species Tamias sibiricus. Next base: position 141,741,156 of record CM046665.1, on the reverse strand, counting down.
TACATAGATGGCGCAAAGCGCTCAAGCTAGGCCTCTTCCCCCGCCCTTCGTGTGAGAAAAAACACCACCCAGAGACAAAGGCCTCAGGAAACATGGCTTGCTGGTCTTTTGACCTCTGAGTGACCCAGCTCTCCAAGATGCCTTCTGAGTTTGGAATTGGGATTGGAAATTTCCAAAACTTCTCCATTTGTCAATTTGGATCACAGGATCTTGCATGTTGGCCACACTGTCCTCCCTCTGAGGACCTCTTTACCTCAAATTCCATCGCTGAACCCCTTTCACATCGAATTGAGGGACCACTCTGGGGCCTGAATGCACTCTCTTTTCATTAAAACCGGGACTTGGTGGAACTTCACTCTCCAGGAATCAAGTCCATGCAGGTGTGGCCTAATTCCTCTTTTGGGCTTGTGGTAACCATGAGCATCTGAGGATGAACCCTTGAATGAAAAAGTCTACTGAGGAGAACTCCTGACCCGGGAGCAGGTCTTTTCCAACCAACTACTCACCCATCTATGTGGTCATTGACCTGGTCTTGGATCAAGGCCAGAAGGGATACTAGCCTGGTTTGATTTCATATCTTATGAACTCAATGGGGGCACGAAAATTCTCAAAAGCAACTCGAAAAAGTCGAAGATTGTGGGCTTCCGCTGACTATTGCATGCTTTTTCATCTTTTTTTTCCTCATAAAACATAAAAGGATGACATTTGCCTGTGAATTGAAAGAAACCTATACCCCTAAACCTGTCTCCATGCACTATGCATGTTTCTACTTTCATGCACGTTTCTGTTTTTATACACAATATGTGACCACATGTTTTACACAACTCTATTTTTAGCCAGCAGATTTTTTTACTTTTTTATTTTTATTGTCCTTCACAGACGTATTTCTTTAGTGGTTTTTCGTTTCTTATTGATTTTTTTAATTAAAATCGACGGGCAATGTCCTGAGTGACTTCACATCAACACATTAAATGGAAAACTCATAGATAGACACGCAAAATTAAAAAAAAAAAAAAAAAAGAAAGAAAAGAAAAGAAACCAGTGCCAACTTCAAAGTCCTACAGATTTTCACCTCTACTGTTGTTAACAATTGCATAGATTTGGCCCACTTCACGATAATGGGGATACATGGTAATGTATCTCGTAACCAGCTCGACGAAAAAAAAAACAGGTTTCCAAATGGTGTTTGGACCCTGGGTCATGTATGCTGTTCTTGGGGCTTGGACACAGATGCTGATGCTGCTCTGTGCCACCTACAAGTCTTCTGTTTTTTTTCGGTTACCCTTGGACCCTGAGTGGCTGAGAGCACTACAGCATGGTGACATCAAAGAAAGCATTGTTGCATCTTTCACCAAGGAAACTGGACCAAAACAAAGTTTTTAAAATCACCTTTGTTATCCCTTATAGAGATGCCCTCAGGTCATGTACAGGGAGCTGGGCACCGAGGCCCAGCCCCAGGACTTCATGTGGAAGCACCTTCTGTCGCTCCTGGTCTGCTCTGGGCCTCACAGTACAGGTTTGATGCTGAGGAATCACCAGTATTCAGTCCTCCCTCAGGGCCATGGGAAAAGCCCGGGCGGTCCAGAGGGCAGCCTAGGCATCTTGCAACTCATTTGAAAATCATGACATCCTCCACAACCACTCACACTACTCGTATACAGGCCTGAATGGCGCACACGCATTCAAGAGCTTTCCGCGAGATGGCACTAGCATTACATAGATGGCGCAAAGCGCTCAAGCTAGGCCTCTTCCCCCCCCCCTTCGTGTGAGAAAAAACACCACCCAGAGACAAAGGCCTCAGGAAACATGGCTTGCTGGTCTTTTGACCTCTGAGTGACCCAGCTCTCCAAGATGCCTTCTGAGTTTGGAATTGGGATTGGAAATTTCCAAAACTTCTCCATTTGTCAATTTGGATCACAGGATCTTGCATGTTGGCCACACTGTCCTCCCTCTGAGGACCTCTTTACCTCAAATTCCATCGCTGAACCCCTTTCACATCGAATTGAGGGACCACTCTGGGGCCTGAATGCACTCTCTTTTCATTAAAACCGGGACTTGGTGGAACTTCACTCTCCAGGAATCAAGTCCATGCAGGTGTGGCCTAATTCCTCTTTTGGGCTTGTGGTACCATGAGCATCTGAGGATGAAACCCTTGAATGAAAAAGTCTACTGAGGAGAACTCCTGACCCGGGAGCAGGTCTTTTCCAACCAACTACTCACCCATCTATGTGGTCATTGACCTGGTCTTGGATCAAGGCCAGAAGGGATACTAGCCTGGTTTGATTTCATATCTTATGAACTCAATGGGGGCACGAAATTCTCAAAAGCAACTCGAAAAAGTCGAAGATTGTGGGCTTCCGCTGACTATTGCATGCTTTTTCATCTTTTTTTTCCTCATAAAACATAAAAGGATGACATTTGCCTGTGAATTGAAAGAAACCTATACCCCAAACCTGTCTCCATGCACTATGCATGTTTCTACTTTCATGCACGTTTCTGTTTTATACACAATATGTGACCACATGTTTTACACAACTGTATTTTAGCCAGCAGATTTTTTTACTTTTTTATTTTTATTGTCCTTCACAGACGTATTTCTTTAGTGGTTTTTCGTTTCTTATTGATTTTTTTAATTAAAATCGACGGGCAATGTCCTGAGTGACTTCACATCAACACATTAAATGGAAAACTCATAGATAGACACGCAAAATAAAAAAAAGAAAAGAAAGAAAAGAAAAGAAACCAGTGCCAACTTCAAAGTCCTACAGATTTTCACCTCTACTGTTGTTAACAATTGCATAGATTTGGCCCACTTCACGATAATGGGGATACATGGTAATGTATCTCGTAACCAGCTCGACGAAAAAAACAGGTTTCCAAATGGTGTTTGGACCCTGGGTCATGTATGCTGTTCTTGGGGCTTGGACACAGATGCTGATGCTGCTCTGTGCCACCTACAAGTCTTCTGTTTTTTTTCGGTTACCCTTGGACCCTGAGTGGCTGAGAGCACTACAGCATGGTGACATCAAAGAAAGCATTGTTGCATCTTTCACCAAGGAAACTGGACCAAAACAAAGTTTTTAAAATCACCTTTGTTATCCCTTATAGAGATGCCCTCAGGTCATGTACAGGGAGCTGGGCACCGAGGCCCAGCCCCAGGACTTCATGTGTGGAAGCACCTTCTGTCGCTCCTGGTCTGCTCTGGGCCTCACAGTACAGGTTTGATGCTGAGGAATCACCAGTATTCAGTCCTCCCTCAGGGCCATGGGAAAAGCCCGGGCGGTCCAGAGGGCAGCCTAGGCATCTTGCAACTCATTTGAAAATCATGACATCCTCCACAACCACTCACACTACTCGTATACAGGCCTGAATGGCGCACACGCATTCAAGAGCTTTCCGCGAGATGGCACTAGCATTACATAGATGGCGCAAAGCGCTCAAGCTAGGCCTCTTCCCCCGCCCTTCGTGTGAGAAAAAACACCACCCAGAGACAAAGGCCTCAGGAAACATGGCTTGCTGGTCTTTTGACCTCTGAGTGACCCAGCTCTCCAAGATGCCTTCTGAGTTTGGAATTGGGATTGGAAATTTCCAAAACTTCTCCATTTGTCAATTTGGATCACAGGATCTTGCATGTTGGCCACACTGTCCTCCCTCTGAGGACCTCTTTACCTCAAATTCCATCGCTGAACCCCTTTCACATCGAATTGAGGGACCACTCTGGGGCCTGAATGCACTCTCTTTTCATTAAAACCGGGACTTGGTGGAACTTCACTCTCCAGGAATCAAGTCCATGCAGGTGTGGCCTAATTCCTCTTTTGGGCTTGTGGTACCTGAGCATCTGAGGATGAACCCTTGAATGAAAAAGTCTACTGAGGAGAACTCCTGACCCGGGAGCAGGTCTTTTCCAACCAACTACTCACCCATCTATGTGGTCATTGACCTGGTCTTGGATCAAGGCCAGAAGGGATACTAGCCTGGTTTGATTTCATATCTTATGAACTCAATGGGGGCACGAAATTCTCAAAAGCAACTCGAAAAAGTCGAAGATTGTGGGCTTCCGCTGACTATTGCATGCTTTTTCATCTTTTTTTTCCTCATAAAACATAAAAGGATGACATTTGCCTGTGAATTGAAAGAAACCTATACCCCTAAACCTGTCTCCATGCACTATGCATGTTTCTACTTTCATGCACGTTTCTGTTTTTATACACAATATGTGACCACATATTTTACACAACTCTATTTTAGCCAGCAGATTTTTTTACTTTTTTATTTTTATTGTCCTTCACAGACGTATTTCTTTAGTGGTTTTTCGTTTCTTATTGATTTTTTTAATTAAAATCGACGGGCAATGTCCTGAGTGACTTCACATCAACACATTAAATGGAAAACTCATAGATAGACACGCAAAATAAAAAAAAAGAAAAGAAAGAAAAGAAAAGAAACCAGTGCCAACTTCAAAGTCCTACAGATTTTCACCTCTACTGTTGTTAACAATTGCATAGATTTGGCCCACTTCACGATAATGGGGATACATGGTAATGTATCTCGTAACCAGCTCGACGAAAAAAACAGGTTTCCAAATGGTGTTTGGACCCTGGGTCATGTATGCTGTTCTTGGGGCTTGGACACAGATGCTGATGCTGCTCTGTGCCACCTACAAGTCTTCTGTTTTTTTTCGGTTACCCTTGGACCCTGAGTGGCTGAGAGCACTACAGCATGGTGACATCAAAGAAAGCATTGTTGCATCTTTCACCAAGGAAACTGGACCAAAACAAAGTTTTTAAAATCACCTTTGTTATCCCTTATAGAGATGCCCTCAGGTCATGTACAGGGAGCTGGGCACCGAGGCCCAGCCCCAGGACTTCATGTGGAAGCACCTTCTGTCGCTCCTGGTCTGCTCTGGGCCTCACAGTACAGGTTTGATGCTGAGGAATCACCAGTATTCAGTCCTCCCTCAGGGCCATGGGAAAAGCCCGGGCGGTCCAGAGGGCAGCCTAGGCATCTTGCAACTCATTTGAAAATCATGACATCCTCCACAACCACTCACACTACTCGTATACAGGCCTGAATGGCGCACACGCATTCAAGAGCTTTCCGCGAGATGGCACTAGCATTACATAGATGGCGCAAAGCGCTCAAGCTAGGCCTCTTCCCCCGCCCTTCGTGTGAGAAAAAACACCACCCAGAGACAAAGGCCTCAGGAAACATGGCTTGCTGGTCTTTTGACCTCTGAGTGACCCAGCTCTCCAAGATGCCTTCTGAGTTTGGAATTGGGATTGGAAATTTCCAAAACTTCTCCATTTGTCAATTTGGATCACAGGATCTTGCATGTTGGCCACACTGTCCTCCCTCTGAGGACCTCTTTACCTCAAATTCCATCGCTGAACCCCTTTCACATCGAATTGAGGGACCACTCTGGGGCCTGAATGCACTCTCTTTTCATTAAAACCGGGACTTGGTGGAACTTCACTCTCCAGGAATCAAGTCCATGCAGGTGTGGCCTAATTCCTCTTTTGGGCTTGTGGTACCATGAGCATCTGAGGATGAACCCTTGAATGAAAAAGTCTACTGAGGAGAACTCCTGACCCGGGAGCAGGTCTTTTCCAACCAACTACTCACCCATCTATGTGGTCATTGACCTGGTCTTGGATCAAGGCCAGAAGGGATACTAGCCTGGTTTGATTTCATATCTTATGAACTCAATGGGGGCACGAAATTCTCAAAAGCAACTCGAAAAAGTCGAAGATTGTGGGCTTCCGCTGACTATTGCATGCTTTTTCATCTTTTTTTTTCCTCATAAAACATAAAAGGATGACATTTGCCTGTGAATTGAAAGAAACCTATACCCCTAAACCTGTCTCCATGCACTATGCATGTTTCTACTTTCATGCACGTTTCTGTTTTATACACAATATGTGACCACATATTTTACACAACTCTATTTTTAGCCAGCAGATTTTTTTTTACTTTTTTATTTTTATTGTCCTTCACAGACGTATTTCTTTAGTGGTTTTTCGTTTCTTATTGATTTTTTAATTAAAATCGACGGGCAATGTCCTGAGTGACTTCACATCAACACATTAAATGGAAAACTCATAGATAGACACGCAAAATAAAAAAAAAAAAAAGAAAGAAAAGAAAAGAAACCAGTGCCAACTTCAAAGTCCTACAGATTTTCACCTCTACTGTTGTTAACAATTGCATAGATTTGGCCCACTTCACGATAATGGGGATACATGGTAATGTATCTCGTAACCAGCTCGACGAAAAAAAAAAAACAGGTTTCCAAATGGTGTTTGGACCCTGGGTCATGTATGCTGTTCTTGGGGCTTGGACACAGATGCTGATGCTGCTCTGTGCCACCTACAAGTCTTCTGTTTTTTTCGGTTACCCTTGGACCCTGAGTGGCTGAGAGCACTACAGCATGGTGACATCAAAGAAAGCATTGTTGCATCTTTCACCAAGGAAACTGGACCAAAACAAAGTTTTTAAAATCACCTTTGTTATCCCTTATAGAGATGCCCTCAGGTCATGTACAGGGAGCTGGGCACCGAGGCCCAGCCCCAGGACTTCATGTGGAAGCACCTTCTGTCGCTCCTGGTCTGCTCTGGGCCTCACAGTACAGGTTTGATGCTGAGGAATCACCAGTATTCAGTCCTCCCTCAGGGCCATGGGAAAAGCCCGGGCGGTCCAGAGGGCAGCCTAGGCATCTTGCAACTCATTTGAAAATCATGACATCCTCCACAACCACTCACACTACTCGTATACAGGCCTGAATGGCGCACACGCATTCAAGAGCTTTCCGCGAGATGGCACTAGCATTACATAGATGGCGCAAAGCGCTCAAGCTAGGCCTCTTCCCCCGCCCTTCGTGTGAGAAAAAACACCACCCAGAGACAAAGGCCTCAGGAAACATGGCTTGCTGGTCTTTTGACCTCTGAGTGACCCAGCTCTCCAAGATGCCTTCTGAGTTTGGAATTGGGATTGGAAATTTCCAAAACTTCTCCATTTGTCAATTTGGATCACAGGATCTTGCATGTTGGCCACACTGTCCTCCCTCTGAGGACCTCTTTACCTCAAATTCCATCGCTGAACCCCTTTCACATCGAATTGAGGGACCACTCTGGGGCCTGAATGCACTCTCTTTTCATTAAAACCGGGACTTGGTGGAACTTCACTCTCCAGGAATCAAGTCCATGCAGGTGTGGCCTAATTCCTCTTTTGGGCTTGTGGTACCATGAGCATCTGAGGATGAACCCTTGAATGAAAAAGTCTACTGAGGAGAACTCCTGACCCGGGAGCAGGTCTTTTCCAACCAACTACTCACCCATCTATGTGGTCATTGACCTGGTCTTGGATCAAGGCCAGAAGGGATACTAGCCTGGTTTGATTTCATATCTTATGAACTCAATGGGGGCACGAAATTCTCAAAAGCAACTCGAAAAAGTCGAAGATTGTGGGCTTCCGCTGACTATTGCATGCTTTTTTCATCTTTTTTTCCTCATAAAACATAAAAGGATGACATTTGCCTGTGAATTGAAAGAAACCTATACCCCTAAACCTGTCTCCATGCACTATGCATGTTTCTACTTTCATGCACGTTTCTGTTTTATACACAATATGTGACCACATGTTTTACACAACTGTATTTTAGCCAGCAGATTTTTTTTTACTTTTTTATTTTTATTGTCCTTCACAGACGTATTTCTTTAGTGGTTTTTCGTTTCTTATTGATTTTTTTAATTAAAATCGACGGGCAATGTCCTGAGTGACTTCACATCAACACATTAAATGGAAAACTCATAGATAGACACGCAAAATAAAAAAAAAAAAGAAAGAAAAGAAAAGAAACCAGTGCCAACTTCAAAGTCCTACAGATTTTCACCTCTACTGTTGTTAACAATTGCATAGATTTGGCCCACTTCACGATAATGGGGATACATGGTAATGTATCTCGTAACCAGCTCGACGAAAAAACAGGTTTCCAAATGGTGTTTGGACCCTGGGTCATGTATGCTGTTCTTGGGGCTTGGACACAGATGCTGATGCTGCTCTGTGCCACCTACAAGTCTTCTGTTTTTTTTCGGTTACCCTTGGACCCTGAGTGGCTGAGAGCACTACAGCATGGTGACATCAAAGAAAGCATTGTTGCATCTTTCAGCAAGGAAACTGGACCAAAACAAAGTTTTTAAAATCACCTTTGTTATCCCTTATAGAGATGCCCTCAGGTCATGTACAGGGAGCTGGGCACCGAGGCCCAGCCCCAGGACTTCATGTGGAAGCACCTTCTGTCGCTCCTGGTCTGCTCTGGGCCTCACAGTACAGGTTTGATGCTGAGGAATCACCAGTATTCAGTCCTCCCTCAGGGCCATGGGAAAAGCCCGGGCGGTCCAGAGGGCAGCCTAGGCATCTTGCAACTCATTTGAAAATCATGACATCCTCCACAACCACTCACACTACTCGTATACAGGCCTGAATGGCGCACACGCATTCAAGAGCTTTCCGCGAGATGGCACTAGCATTACATAGATGGCGCAAAGCGCTCAAGCTAGGCCTCTTCCCCCGCCCTTCGTGTGAGAAAAAACACCACCCAGAGACAAAGGCCTCAGGAAACATGGCTTGCTGGTCTTTTGACCTCTGAGTGACCCAGCTCTCCAAGATGCCTTCTGAGTTTGGAATTGGGATTGGAAATTTCCAAAACTTCTCCATTTGTCAATTTGGATCACAGGATCTTGCATGTTGGCCACACTGTCCTCCCTCTGAGGACCTCTTTACCTCAAATTCCATCGCTGAACCCCTTTCACATCGAATTGAGGGACCACTCTGGGGCCTGAATGCACTCTCTTTTCATTAAAACCGGGACTTGGTGGAACTTCACTCTCCAGGAATCAAGTCCATGCAGGTGTGGCCTAATTCCTCTTTTGGGCTTGTGGTACCATGAGCATCTGAGGATGAACCCTTGAATGAAAAAGTCTACTGAGGAGAACTCCTGACCCGGAGCAGGTCTTTTCCAACCAACTACTCACCCATCTATGTGGTCATTGACCTGGTCTTGGATCAAGGCCAGAAGGGATACTAGCCTGGTTTGATTTCATATCTTATGAACTCAATGGGGGCACGAAATTCTCAAAAGCAACTCGAAAAAGTCGAAGATTGTGGGCTTCCGCTGACTATTGCATGCTTTTTCATCTTTTTTTCCTCATAAAACATAAAAGGATGACATTTGCCTGTGAATTGAAAGAAACCTATACCCCTAAACCTGTCTCCATGCACTATGCATGTTTCTACTTTCATGCACGTTTCTGTTTTATACACAATATGTGACCACATATTTTACACAACTCTATTTTTAGCCAGCAGATTTTTTTACTTTTTTATTTTTATTGTCCTTCACAGACGTATTTCTTTAGTGGTTTTTCGTTTCTTATTGATTTTTTTAATTAAAATCGACGGGCAATGTCCTGAGTGACTTCACATCAACACATTAAATGGAAAACTCATAGATAGACATGCAAAATTAAAAAAAAAAAAAAAAGAAAGAAAAGAAAAGAAACCAGTGCCAACTTCAAAGTCCTACAGATTTTCACCTCTACTGTTGTTAACAATTGCATAGATTTGGCCCACTTCACGATAATGGGGATACATGGTAATGTATCTCGTAACCAGCTCGACGAAAAAAACAGGTTTCCAAATGGTGTTTGGACCCTGGGTCATGTATGCTGTTCTTGGGGCTTGGACACAGATGCTGATGCTGCTCTGTGCCACCTACAAGTCTTCTGTTTTTTTTTCGGTTACCCTTGGACCCTGAGTGGCTGAGAGCACTACAGCATGGTGACATCAAGAAAGCATTGTTGCATCTTTCACCAAGGAAACTGGACCAAAACAAAGTTTTTAAAATCACCTTTGTTATCCCTTATAGAGATGCCCTCAGGTCATGTACAGGGAGCTGGGCACCGAGGCCCAGCCCCAGGACTTCATGTGGAAGCACCTTCTGTCGCTCCTGGTCTGCTCTGGGCCTCACAGTACAGGTTTGATGCTGAGGAATCACCAGTATTCAGTCCTCCCTCAGGGCCATGGGAAAAGCCCGGGCGGTCCAGAGGGCAGCCTAGGCATCTTGCAACTCATTTGAAAATCATGACATCCTCCACAACCACTCACACTACTCGTATACAGGCCTGAATGGCGCACACGCATTCAAGAGCTTTCCCGCGAGATGGCACTAGCATTACATAGATGGCGCAAAGCGCTCAAGCTAGGCCTCTTCCCCCGCCCTTCGTGTGAGAAAAAACACCACCCAGAGACAAAGGCCTCAGGAAACATGGCTTGCTGGTCTTTTGACCTCTGAGTGACCCAGCTCTCCAAGATGCCTTCTGAGTTTGGAATTGGGATTGGAAATTTCCAAAACTTCTCCATTTGTCAATTTGGATCACAGGATCTTGCATGTTGGCCACACTGTCCTCCCTCTGAGGACCTCTTTACCTCAAATTCCATCGCTGAACCCCTTTCACATCGAATTGAGGGACCACTCTGGGGCCTGAATGCACTCTCTTTTCATTAAAACCGGGACTTGGTGGAACTTCACTCTCCAGGAATCAAGTCCATGCAGGTGTGGCCTAATTCCTCTTTTGGGCTTGTGGTACCATGAGCATCTGAGGATGAACCCTTGAATGAAAAGTCTACTGAGGAGAACTCCTGACCCGCGAGCAGGTCTTTTTCCAACCAACTACTCACCCATCTATGTGGTCATTGACCTGGTCTTGGATCAAGGCCAGAAGGGATACTAGCCTGGTTTGATTTCATATCTTATGAACTCAATGGGGGCACGAAATTCTCAAAGCAACTCGAAAAAGTCGAAGATTGTGGGCTTCCGCTGACTATTGCATGCTTTTTCATCTTTTTTTTCCTCATAAAACATAAAAGGATGACATTTGCCTGTGAATTGAAAGAAACCTATACCCCTAAACCTGTCTCCATGCACTATGCATGTTTCTACTTTCATGCACGTTTCTGTTTTATACACAATATGTGACCACATATTTTACACAACTCTATTTTTAGCCAGCAGATTTTTTTACTTTTTTATTTTTATTGTCCTTCACAGACGTATTTCTTTAGTGGTTTTTCGTTTCTTATTGATTTTTTTAATTAAAATCGACGGGCAATGTCCTGAGTGACTTCACATCAACACATTAAATGGAAAACTCATAGATAGACACGCAAAATAAAAAAAAAAAAGAAAGAAAAGAAAAGAAACCAGTGCCAACTTCAAAGTCCTACAGATTTTCACCTCTACTGTTGTTAACAATTGCATAGATTTGGCCCACTTCACGATAATGGGGATACATGGTAATGTATCTCGTAACCAGCTCGACGAAAAAACAGGTTTCCAAATGGTGTTTGGACCCTGGGTCATGTATGCTGTTCTTGGGGCTTGGACACAGATGCTGATGCTGCTCTGTGCCACCTACAAGTCTTCTGTTTTTTTCGGTTACCCTTGGACCCTGAGTGGCTGAGAGCACTACAGCATGGTGACATCAAGAAAGCATTGTTGCATCTTTCACCAAGGAAACTGGACCAAAACAAAGTTTTTAAAAATCACCTTTGTTATCCCTTATAGAGATGCCCTCAGGTCATGTACAGGGAGCTGGGCACCGAGGCCCAGCCCCAGGACTTCATGTGGAAGCACCTTCTGTCGCTCCTGGTCTGCTCTGGGCCTCACAGTACAGGTTTGATGCTGAGGAATCACCAGTATTCAGTCCTCCCTCAGGGCCATGGGAAAAGCCGGGCGGTCCAGAGGGCAGCCTAGGCATCTTGCAACTCATTTGAAAATCATGACATCCTCCACAACCACTCACACTACTCGTATACAGGCCTGAATGGCGCACACGCATTCAAGAGCTTTCCGCGAGATGGCACTAGCATTACATAGATGGCGCAAAGCGCTCAAGCTAGGCCTCTTCCCCCGCCCTTCGTGTGAGAAAAAACACCACCCAGAGACAAAGGCCTCAGGAAACATGGCTTGCTGGTCTTTTGACCTCTGAGTGACCCAGCTCTCCAAGATGCCTTCTGAGTTTGGAATTGGGATTGGAAATTTCCAAAACTTCTCCATTTGTCAATTTGGATCACAGGATCTTGCATGTTGGCCACACTGTCCTCCCTCTGAGGACCTCTTTACCTCAAATTCCATCGCTGAACCCCTTTCACATCGAATTGAGGGACCACTCTGGGGCCTGAATGCACTCTCTTTTCATTAAAACCGGGACTTGGTGGAACTTCACTCTCCAGGAATCAAGTCCATGCAGGTGTGGCCTAATTCCTCTTTTGGGCTTGTGGTACCATGAGCATCTGAGGATGAACCCTTGAATGAAAAAAGTCTACTGAGGAGAAACTCCTGACCCGGGAGCAGGTCTTTTCCAACCAACTACTCACCCATCTATGTGGTCATTGACCTGGTCTTGGATCAAGGCCAGAAGGGATACTAGCCTGGTTTGATTTCATATCTTATGAACTCAATGGGGGCACGAAATTCTCAAAGCAACTCGAAAAAGTCGAAGATTGTGGGCTTCCGCTGACTATTGCATGCTTTTTCATCTTTTTTTCCTCATAAAACATAAAAGGATGACATTTGCCTGTGAATTGAAAGAAACCTATACCCCTAAAACCTGTCTCCATGCACTATGCATGTTTCTACTTTCATGCACGTTTCTGTTTTAATACACAATATGTGACCACATATTTTACACAACTCTATTTTTAGCCAGCAGAATTTTTTTACTTTTTTATTTTTATTGTCCTTCACAGACGTATTTCTTTAGTGGTTTTTCGTTTCTTATTGATTTTTTTAATTAAAATCGACGGGCAATGTCCTGAGTGACTTCACATCAACACATTAAAATGGAAAACTCATAGATAGACACGCAAAAATAAAAAAAAAAAAAAGAAAGAAAAAGAAAAGAAACCAGTGCCAACTTCAAAGTCCTACAGATTTTCACCTCTACTGTTGTTAACAATTGCATAGATTTGGCCCACTTCACGATAATGGGGATACATGGTAATGTATCTCGTAACCAGCTCGACGGAAAAAAACAGGTTTCCAAATGGTGTTTGGACCCTGGGTCATGTATGCTGTTCTTGGGGCTTGGACACAGATGCTGATGATGCTGCTCTGTGCCACCTACAAGTCTTCTGTTTTTTTCGGTTACCCTTGGACCCTGAGTGGCTGAGAGCACTACAGCATGGTGACATCAAAGAAAGCATTGTTGCATCTTTCACCAAGGAAACTGGACCAAAACAAAGTTTTTAAAATCACCTTTGTTATCCCTTATAGAGATGCCCTCAGGTCATGTACAGGGAGCTGGGCACCGAGGCCCAGCCCCAGGACTTCATGTGGGAAGCACCTTCTGTCGCTCCTGGTCTGCTCTGGGCCTCACAGTACAGGTTTGATGCTGAGGAATCACCAGTATTCAGTCCTCCCTCAGGGCCATGGGAAAAGCTGTGGCGGTCCAGAGGGCAGCCTAGGCATCTTGCAACTCATTTGAAAATCATGACATCCTCCACAACCACTCACACTACTCGTATACAGGCCTGAATGGCGCACACGCATTCAAGAGCTTTCCGCGAGATGGCACTAGCATTACATAGATGGCGCAAAGCGCTCAAGCTAGGCCTCTTCCCCCGCCCTTCGTGTGAGAAAAAACACCACCCAGAGACAAAGGCCTCAGGAAACATGGCTTGCTGGTCTTTTGACCTCTGAGTGACCCAGCTCTCCAAGATGCCTTCTGAGTTTGGAATTGGGATTGGAAATTTCCAAAACTTCTCCATTTGTCAATTTGGATCACAGGATCTTGCTTGTTGGCCACACTGTCCTCCCTCTGAGGACCTCTTTACCTCAAATTCCATCGCTGAACCCCTTTCACATCGAATTGAGGGACCACTCTGGGGCCTGAATGCACTCTCTTTTCATTAAAACCGGGACTTGGTGGAACTTCACTCTCCAGGAATCAAGTCCATGCAGGGTGTGGCCTAATTCCTCTTTTGGGCTTGTGGTACCATGAACATCTGAGGATGAACCCTTGAATGAAAAAGTCTACTGAGGAGAACTCCTGACCCGGGAGCAGGTCTTTTCCAACCAACTACTCACCCATCTATGTGGTCATTGACCTGGTCTTGGATCAAGGCCAGAAGGGATACTAGCCTGGTTTGATTTCATATCTTATGAACTCAATGGGGGCACGAAATTCTCAAAAGCAACTCGAAAAAGTCGAAGATTGTGGGCTTCCGCTGACTATTGCATGCATTTTCATCTTTTTTTCCTCATAAAACATAAAAGGATGACATTTGCCTGTGAATTGAAAAGAAACCTATACCCCAAACCTGTCTCCATGCACTATGCATGTTTCTACTTTCATGCACGTTTCTGTTTTTATACACAATATGTGACCACATATTTTACACAACTCTATTTTTTAGCCAGCAGATTTTTTTACTTTTTTATTTTTATTGTCCTTCACAGACGTATTTCTTTAGTGGATTTTTTCGTTTCTTATTGATTTTTTTAATTAAAATCGACGGGCAATGTCCTGAGTGACTTCACATCAACACATTAAATGGAAAACTCATAGATAGACACGCAAAATAAAAAACAAAGAAAAGAAAAGAAAAGAAAAGAAACCAGTGCCAACTTCAAAGTCCTACAGATTTTCACCTCTACTGTTGTTAACAATTGCATAGATTTGGCCCCCACTTCACGATAATGGGGATACATGGTAATGTATCTCGTAACCAGCTCGACGAAAAAACAGGTTTCCAAATGGTGTTTGGACCCTGGGTCATGTATGCTGTTCTTGGGGCTTGGACACAGATGCTGATGCTGCTCTGTGCCACCTACAAGTCTTCTGTTTTTTTCGGTTACCCTTGGACCCTGAGTGGCTGAGAGCACTACAGCATGGTGACATCAAAGAAAGCATTGTTGCATCTTTCACCAAGGAAACTGGACCAAAACAAAGTTTTTAAAATCACCTTTGTTATCCCTTATAGAGATGCCCTCAGGTCATGTACAGGGAGCTGGGCACCGAGGCCCAGCCCCAGGACTTCATGTGGAAGCACCTTCTGTCGCTCCTGGTCTGCTCTGGGCCTCACAGTACAGGTTTGATGCTGAGGAATCACCAGTATTCAGTCCTCCCTCAGGGCCATGGGAAAAGCCGGGCGGTCCAGAGGGCAGCCTAGGCATCTTGCAACTCATTTGAAAATCATGACATCCTCCACAACCACTCACACTACTCGTATACAGGCCTGAATGGCGCACACGCATTCAAGAGCTTTCCGCGAGATGGCACTAGCATTACATAGATGGCGCAAAGCGCTCAAGCTAGGCCTCTTCCCCCGCCCTTCGTGTGAGAAAAAACACCACCCAGAGACAAAGGCCTCAGGAAACATGGCTTGCTGGTCTTTTGACCTCTGAGTGACCCAGCTCTCCAAGATGCCTTCTGAGTTTGGAATTGGGATTGGAAATTTCCAAAACTTCTCCATTTGTCAATTTGGATCACAGGATCTTGCATGTTGGCCACACTGTCCTCCCTCTGAGGACCTCTTTACCTCAAATTCCATCGCTGAACCCCTTTCACATCGAATTGAGGGACCACTCTGGGGCCTGAATGCACTCTCTTTTCATTAAAACCGGGACTTGGTGGAACTTCACTCTCCAGGAATCAAGTCCATGCAGGTTGTGGCCTAATTCCTCTTTTGGGGCTTGTGGTACCATGAGCATCTGAGATGAACCCTTGAATGAAAAAGTCTACTGAGGAGAACTCCTGACCCGCGAGCAGGTCTTTTCCAACCAACTACTCACCCATCTATGTGGTCATTGACCTGGTCTTGGATCAAGGCCAGAAGGGATACTAGCCTGGTTTGATTTCATATCTTATGAACTCAATGGGGGCACGAAATTCTCATAAGCAACTCGAAAAAGTCGAAGATTGTGGGCTTCCGCTGACTATTGCATGCTTTTTCATCTTTTTTTTTTTCCTCATAAAACATAAAAGGATGACATTTGCCTGTGAATTGAAAGAAACCTATACCCCTAAACCTGTCTCCATGCACTATGCATGTTTCTACTTTCATGCACGTTTCTGTTTTATACACAATATGTGACCACATATTTTACACAACTCTATTTTTAGCCAGCAGATTTTTTTACTTTTTTATTTTTATTGTCCTTCACAGACGTATTTCTTTAGTGGTTTTTCGTTTCTTATTGATTTTTTAATTAAAATCGACGGGCAATGTCCTGAGTGACTTCACATCAACACATTAAATGGAAAACTCATAGATAGACACGCAAAATTAAAAAAAAAAAAGAAAGAAAAGAAAAGAAACCAGTGCCAACTTCAAAGTCCTACAGATTTTCACCTCTACTGTTGTTAACAATTGCATAGATTTGGCCCACTTCACGATAATGGGGATACATGGTAATGTATCTCGTAACCAGCTCGACGAAAAAAACAGGTTTCCAAATGGTTGTTTGGACCCTGGGTCATGTATGCTGTTCTTGGGGCTTGGACACAGATGCTGATGCTGCTCTGTGCCACCTACAAGTCTTCTGTTTTTTTTTTTTTCGGTTACCCTTGGACCCTGAGTGGCTGAGAGCACTACAGCATGGTGACATCAAGAAAGCATTGTTGCATCTTTCACCAAGGAAACTGGACCAAAACAAAGTTTTTAAAATCACCTTTGTTATCCCTTATAGAGATGCCCTCAGGTCATGTACAGGGAGCTGGGCACCGAGGCCCAGCCCCAGGACTTCATGTGGAAGCACCTTCTGTCGCTCCTGGTCTGCTCTGGGCCTCACAGTACAGGTTTGATGCTGAGGAATCACCAGTATTCAGTCCTCCCTCAGGGCCATGGGGAAAAGCCCGGGCGGTCCAGAGGGCAGCCTAGGCATCTTGCAACTCATTTGAAAATCATGACATCCTCCACAACCACTCACACTACTCGTATACAGGCCTGAATGGCGCACACGCATTCAAGAGCTTTCCGCGAGATGGCACTAGCATTACATAGATGGCGCAAAGCGCTCAAGCTAGGCCTCTTCCCCCGCCCTTCGTGTGAGAAAAAACACCACCCAGAGACAAAGGCCTCAGGAAACATGGCTTGCTGGTCTTTTGACCTCTGAGTGACCCAGCTCTCCAAGATGCCTTCTGAGTTTGGAATTGGGATTGGAAATTTCCAAAACTTCTCCATTTGTCAATTTGGATCACACAGGATCTTGCTTGTTGGCCACACTGTCCTCCCTCTGAGGACCTCTTTACCTCAAATTCCATCGCTGAACCCCTTTCACATCGAATTGAGGGACCACTCTGGGGCCTGAATGCACTCTCTTTTTCATTTAAAACCCGGACTGTAACTTGGTGGAACTTCACTCTCCAGGAATCAAGTCCATGCAGGTGTGGCCTAATTCCTCTTTTGGGCTTGTGGTACCATGAGCATCTGAGGATGAACCCTTGAATGAAAAAGTCTACTGAGGAGAACTCCTGACCCGCGAGCAGGTCTTTTCCAACCAACTACTCACCCATCTATGTGGTCATTGACCTGGTCTTGGATCAAGGCCAGAAGGGATACTAGCCTGGTTTGATTTCATATCTTATGAACTCAATGGGGGCACGAAATTCTCAAAAGCAACTCGAAAAAAGTCGAAGATTGTGGGCTTCCGCTGACTATTGCATGCTTTTTCATCTTTTTTTCCTCATAAAACATAAAAAGGATGACATTTGCCTGTGAATTGAAAGAAACCTATACCCCTAAACCTGTCTCCATGCACTATGCATGTTTCTACTTTCATGCACGTTTCTGTTTTATACACAATATGTGACCACATATTTTACACAACTCTATTTTTAGCCAGCAGATATTTTTTTACTTTTTTATTTTTATTGTCCTTCACAGACGTATTTTCTTTAGTGGTTTTTCGTTTCTTATTGATTTTTTTAATTAAAAATCGACGGGCAATGTCCTGAGTGACTTCACATCAACACATTAAATGGAAAACTCATAGATAGACATGCAAAATAAAAAAAAAAGAAAAGAAAGAAAAGAAAAGAAAC
>CM046665.1:141703755-141722955 GCA_025594165.1 Tamias sibiricus | reverse complement strand
CTCGGTGCCCAGCTCCCTGTACATGACCTGAGGGCATCTCTATAAGGGATAACAAAGGTGATTTTAAAAACTTTGTTTTGGTCCAGTTTCCTTGGTGAAAGATGCAACAATGCTTTCTTGATGTCACCATGCTGTAGTGCTCTCAGCCACTCAGGGGTCCAAGTAACCGAAAAAAACAGAAGACTTGTAGGTGGCACAGAGCAGCATCAGCATCTGTGTCCAAGCCCCAAGAACAGCATACATGACCCAGGGTCCAAACACCATTTGGAAACCTGTTTTTTCGTTCGAGCTGGTTACGAGATACATTACCATGTATCCCCATTATCGTGAAGTGGGCCAAATCTATGCAATTGTTAACAACAGTAGAGGTGAAAATCTGTAGGACGTTTGAAGTTGGCTCTGGTTTCTTTTCTTTTTTCTTTCTTTTTTTTTTTTTATTTTGCATGTCTATCTATGAGTTTTCCATTTAATGTGTTGATGTGAAGTCACTCAGGACATTGCCCGTCGATTTTAATTAAAAAAATCAATAAGAAACGAAAAACCACTAAAGAAATACGTCTGTGAAGGACAATAAAAATAAAAAAGTAAAAAAAATCTGCTGGCTAAAAATAGAGTTGTGTAAAATATGTGGTCACATATTGTGTATAAAACAGAAACGTGCATGAAAGTAGAAACATGCATAGTGCATGGAGACAGGTTTAGGGGTATAGGTTTCTTTCAATTCACAGGCAAATGTCATCCTTTTATGTTTTATGAGGAAAAAAAAGATGAAAATGCATGCAATAGTCAGCGGAAGCCCACAATCTTCGACTTTTTCGAGTTGCTTCTGAGAATTTCGTGCCCCCATTGAGTTCATAAGATATGAAATCAAACCAGGCTAGTATCCCTTCTGGCCTTGATCCAAGACCAGGTCAATGACCACATAGATGGGTGAGTAGTTGGTTGGAAAAGACCTGCTCGCGGGTCAGGAGTTCTCCTCAGTAGACTTTTTCATTCAAGGGTTCATCCTCAGATGCTCATGGTACCACAAGCCCAAAAGAGGAATTAGGCCACACCTGCATGGACTTGATTCCTGGAGAGTGAAGTTCCACCAAGTCCCGGTTTTAATGAAAAGAGAGTGCATTCAGGCCCCAGAGTGGTCCCTCAATTCGATGTGAAAGGGGTTCAGCGATGGAATTTGAGGTAAAGAGGTCCTCAGAGGGAGGACAGTGTGGCCAACATGCAAGATCCTGTGATCCAAATTGACAAATGGAGAAGTTTTGGAAATTTCCAATCCCAATTCCAAACTCAGAAGGCATCTTGGAGAGCTGGGTCACTCAGAGGTCAAAAGACCAGCAAGCCATGTTTCCTGAGGCCTTTGTCTCTGGGTGGTGTTTTTTCTCACACGAAGGGCGGGGGAAGAGGCCTAGCTTGAGCGCTTTGCGCCATCTATGTAATGCTAGTGCCATCTCGCGGAAAGCTCTTGAATGCGTGTGCGCCATTCAGGCCTGTATACGAGTAGTGTGAGTGGTTGTGGAGGATGTCATGATTTTCAAATGAGTTGCAAGATGCCTAGGCTGCCCTCTGGACCGCCCGGGCTTTTCCCATGGCCCTGAGGGAGGACTGAATACTGGTGATTCCTCAGCATCAAACCTGTACTGTGAGGCCCAGAGCAGACCAGGAGCGACAGAAGGTGCTTCCACATGAAGTCCTGGGGCTGGGCCTCGGTGCCCAGCTCCCTGTACATGACCTGAGGGCATCTCTATAAGGGATAACAAAGGTGATTTTAAAAACTTTGTTTTGGTCCAGTTTCCTTGGTGAAAGATGCAACAATGCTTTCTTGATGTCACCATGCTGTAGTGCTCTCAGCCACTCAGGGTCCAAGGGTAACCGAAAAAAAACAGAAGACTTGTAGGTGGCACAGAGCAGCATCAGCATCTGTGTCCAAGCCCCAAGAACAGCATACATGACCCAGGGTCCAAACACCATTTGGAAACCTGTTTTTTCCGTCGAGCTGGTTACGAGATACATTACCATGTATCCCCATTATCGTGAAGTGGGCCAAATCTATGCAATTGTTAACAACAGTAGAGGTGAAAATCTGTAGGACTTTGAAGTTGGCACTGGTTTCTTTTCTTTTCTTTCTTTTCTTTTTTTTTTTTTTAATTTTGCATGTCTATCTATGAGTTTTCCATTTAATGTGTTGATGTGAAGTCACTCAGGACATTGCCCGTCGATTTTAATTAAAAAAATCAATAAGAAACGAAAAACCACTAAAGAAATACGTCTGTGAAGGACAATAAAAATAAAAAAGTAAAAAAAATCTGCTGGCTAAAAATAGAGTTGTGTAAAATATGTGGTCACATATTGTGTATAAAACAGAAACGTGCATGAAAGTAGAAACATGCATAGTGCATGGAGACAGGTTTAGGGGTATAGGTTTCTTTCAATTCACAGGCAAATGTCATCCTTTTATGTTTTATGAGGAAAAAAAGATGAAAATGCATGCAATAGTCAGCGGAAGCCCACAATCTTCGACTTTTTCGAGTTGCTTATGAGAATTTTGTGCCCCCATTGAGTTCATAAGATATGAAATCAAACCAGGCTAGTATCCCTTCTGGCCTTGATCCAAGACCAGGTCAATGACCACATAGATGGGTGAGTAGTTGGTTGGAAAAGACCTGCTCGCGGGTCAGGAGTTCTCCTCAGTAGACTTTTTCATTCAAGGGTTCATCCTCAGATGCTCATGGTACCACAAGCCCAAAAGAGGAATTAGGCCACACCTGCATGGACTTGATTCCTGGAGAGTGAAGTTCCACCAAGTCCCGGTTTTAATGAAAAGAGAGTGCATTCAGGCCCCAGAGTGGTCCCTCAATTCGATGTGAAAGGGGTTCAGCGATGGAATTTGAGGTAAAGAGGTCCTCAGAGGGAGGACAGTGTGGCCAACAAGCAAGATCCTGTGATCCAAATTGACAAATGGAGAAGTTTTGGAAATTTCCAATCCCAATTCCAAACTCAGAAGGCATCTTGGAGAGCTGGGTCACTCAGAGGTCAAAAGACCAGCAAGCCATGTTTCCTGAGGCCTTTGTCTCTGGGTGGTGTTTTTTCTCACACGAAGGGCGGGGGAAGAGGCCTAGCTTGAGCGCTTTGCGCCATCTATGTAATGCTAGTGCCATCTCGCGGAAAGCTCTTGAATGCGTGTGCGCCATTCAGGCCTGTATACGAGTAGTGTGAGTGGTTTGTGGAGGATGTCATGATTTTCAAATGAGTTGCAAGATGCCTAGGCTGCCCTCTGGACCGCCCGGGCTTTTCCCATGGCCCTGAGGGAGGACTGAATACTGGTGATTCCTCAGCATCAAACCTGTACTGTGAGGCCCAGAGCAGACCAGGAGCGACAGAAGGTGCTTCCACATGAAGTCCTGGGGCTGGGCCTCGGTGCCCAGCTCCCTGTACATGACCTGAGGGC
Organism: Tamias sibiricus; assembly: GCA_025594165.1. Taxonomy (NCBI): domain Eukaryota; kingdom Metazoa; phylum Chordata; class Mammalia; order Rodentia; family Sciuridae; genus Tamias; species Tamias sibiricus. The sequence goes on along the minus strand of CM046665.1, from coordinate 141,719,510 downwards.
ATCTCTATAAGGGATAACAAAGGTGATTTTAAAAACTTTGTTTTGGTCCAGTTTCCTTGGTGAAAAGATGCAACAATGCTTTCTTGATGTCACCATGCTGTAGTGCTCTCAGCCACTCAGGGTCCAAGGGTAACCGAAAAAAAACAGAAGACTTGTAGGTGGCACAGAGCAGCATCAGCATCTGTGTCCAAGCCCCAAGAACAGCATACATGACCCAGGGTCCAAACACCATTTGGAAACCTGTTTTTTTTCGTCGAGCTGGTTACGAGATACATTACCATGTATCCCCATTATCGTGAAGTGGGCCAAATCTATGCAATTGTTAACAACAGTAGAGGTGAAAATCTGTAGGACTTTGAAGTTGGCACTGGTTTCTTTTCTTTTCTTTCTTTTTTTTTTTTTTTTAATTTTGCATGTCTATCTATGAGTTTTCCATTTAATGTGTTGATGTGAAGTCACTCAGGACATTGCCCGTCGATTTTAATTAAAAAAATCAATAAGAAACGAAAAACCACTAAAGAAATACGTCTGTGAAGGACAATAAAAATAAAAAAGTAAAAAAATCTGCTGGCTAAAAATAGAGTTGTGTAAAATATGTGGTCACATATTGTGTATAAAACAGAAACGTGCATGAAAGTAGAAACATGCATAGTGCATGGAGACAGGTTTAGGGGTATAGGTTTCTTTCAATTCACAGGCAAATGTCATCCTTTTATGTTTTATGAGGAAAAAAAGATGAAAATGCATGCAATAGTCAGCGGAAGCCCACAATCTTCGACTTTTTCGAGTTGCTTATGAGAATTTTGTGCCCCCATTGAGTTCATAAGATATGAAATCAAACCAGGCTAGTATCCCTTCTGGCCTTGATCCAAGACCAGGTCAATGACCACATAGATGGGTGAGTAGTTGGTTGGAAAAGACCTGCTCGCGGGTCACGAGTTCTCCTCAGTAGACTTTTTCATTCAAGGGTTCATCCTCAGATGCTCATGGTACCACAAGCCCAAAAGAGGAATTAGGCCACACCTGCATGGACTTGATTCCTGGAGAGTGAAGTTCCACCAAGTCCCGGTTTTAATGAAAAGAGAGTGCATTCAGGCCCCAGAGTGGTCCCTCAATTCGATGTGAAAGGGGTTCAGCGATGGAATTTGAGGTAAAGAGGTCCTCAGAGGGAGGACAGTGTGGCCAACAAGCAAGATCCTGTGATCCAAATTGACAAATGGAGAAGTTTTGGAAATTTCCAATCCCAATTCCAAACTCAGAAGGCATCTTGGAGAGCTGGGTCACTCAGAGGTCAAAAGACCAGCAAGCCATGTTTCCTGAGGCCTTTGTCTCTGGGTGGTGTTTTTTTCTCACACGAAGGGCGGGGGAAGAGGCCTAGCTTGAGCGCTTTGCGCCATCTATGTAATGCTAGTGCCATCTCGCGGAAAGCTCTTGAATGCGTGTGCGCCATTCAGGCCTGTATACGAGTAGTGTGAGTGGTTGTGGAGGATGTCATGATTTTCAAATGAGTTGCAAGATGCCTAGGCTGCCCTCTGGACCGCCCGGGCTTTTCCCATGGCCCTGAGGGAGGACTGAATACTGGTGATTCCTCAGCATCAAACCTGTACTGTGAGGCCCAGAGCAGACCAGGAGCGACAGAAGGTGCTTCCACATGAAGTCCTGGGGCTGGGCCTCGGTGCCCAGCTCCCTGTACATGACCTGAGGGCATCTCTATAAGGGATAACAAAGGTGATTTTAAAAACTTTGTTTTGGTCCAGTTTCCTTGGTGAAAGATGCAACAATGCTTTCTTGATGTCACCATGCTGTAGTGCTCTCAGCCACTCAGGGTCCAAGGGTAACCGAAAAAAAACAGAAGACTTGTAGGTGGCACAGAGCAGCATCAGCATCTGTGTCCAAGCCCCAAGAACAGCATACATGACCCAGGGTCCAAACACCATTTGGAAACCTGTTTTTTTTTTCGTCGAGCTGGTTACGAGATACATTACCATGTATCCCCATTATCGTGAAGTGGGCCAAATCTATGCAATTGTTAACAACAGTAGAGGTGAAAATCTGTAGGACTTTGAAGTTGGCACTGGTTTCTTTTCTTTTCTTTCTTTCTTTTTTTTTTTTTAATTTTGCATGTCTATCTATGAGTTTTCCATTTAATGTGTTGATGTGAAGTCACTCAGGACATTGCCCGTCGATTTTAATTAAAAAAATCAATAAGAAACGAAAAACCACTAAAGAAATACGTCTGTGAAGGACAATAAAAATAAAAAAGTAAAAAAATCTGCTGGCTAAAAATAGAGTTGTGTAAAATATGTGGTCACATATTGTGTATAAAACAGAAACGTGCATGAAAGTAGAAACATGCATAGTGCATGGAGACAGGTTTAGGGGTATAGGTTTCTTTCAATTCACAGGCAAATGTCATCCTTTTATGTTTTATGAGGAAAAAAAGATGAAAATGCATGCAATAGTCAGCGGAAGCCCACAATCTTCGACTTTTTCGAGTTGCTTATGAGAATTTCGTGCCCCCATTGAGTTCATAAGATATGAAATCAAACCAGGCTAGTATCCCTTCTGGCCTTGATCCAAGACCAGGTCAATGACCACATAGATGGGTGAGTAGTTGGTTGGAAAAGACCTGCTCCCGGGTCAGGAGTTCTCCTCAGTAGACTTTTTCATTCAAGGGTTCATCCTCAGATGCTCATGGTACCACAAGCCCAAAAGAGGAATTAGGCCACACCTGCATGGACTTGATTCCTGGAGAGTGAAGTTCCACCAAGTCCCGGTTTTAATGAAAAGAGAGTGCATTCAGGCCCCAGAGTGGTCCCTCAATTCGATGTGAAAGGGGTTCAGCGATGGAATTTGAGGTAAAGAGGTCCTCAGAGGGAGGACAGTGTGGCCAACAAGCAAGATCCTGTGATCCAAATTGACAAATGGAGAAGTTTTGGAAATTTCCAATCCCAATTCCAAACTCAGAAGGCATCTTGGAGAGCTGGGTCACTCAGAGGTCAAAAGACCAGCAAGCCATGTTTCCTGAGGCCTTTGTCTCTGGGTGGTGTTTTTTCTCACACGAAGGGCGGGGGAAGAGGCCTAGCTTGAGCGCTTTGCGCCATCTATGTAATGCTAGTGCCATCTCGCGGAAAGCTCTTGAATGCGTGTGCGCCATTCAGGCCTGTATACGAGTAGTGTGAGTGTTTGTGGAGGATGTCATGATTTTCAAATGAGTTGCAAGATGCCTAGGCTGCCCTCTGGACCGCCCGGGCTTTTCCCATGGCCCTGAGGGAGGACTGAATACTGGTGATTCCTCAGCATCAAACCTGTACTGTGAGGCCCAGAGCAGACCAGGAGCGACAGAAGGTGCTTCCACATGAAGTCCTGGGGCTGGGCCTCGGTGCCCAGCTCCCTGTACATGACCTGAGGGCATCTCTATAAGGGATAACAAAGGTGATTTTAAAAACTTTGTTTTGGTCCAGTTTCCTTGGTGAAAGATGCAACAATGCTTTCTTGATGTCACCATGCTGTAGTGCTCTCAGCCACTCAGGGTCCAAGGGTAACCGAAAAAAAACAGAAGACTTGTAGGTGGCACAGAGCAGCATCAGCATCTGTGTCCAAGCCCCAAGAACAGCATACATGACCCAGGGTCCAAACACCATTTGGAAACCTGTTTTTTTTTCGTCGAGCTGGTTACGAGATACATTACCATGTATCCCCATTATCGTGAAGTGGGCCAAATCTATGCAATTGTTAACAACAGTAGAGGTGAAAATCTGTAGGACTTTGAAGTTGGCACTGGTTTCTTTTCTTTTCTTTCTTTTTTTTTTTTTTTTTTAATTTTGCATGTCTATCTATGAGTTTTCCATTTAATGTGTTGATGTGAAGTCACTCAGGACATTGCCCGTCGATTTTAATTAAAAAAATCAATAAGAAACGAAAAACCACTAAAGAAATACGTCTGTGAAGGACAATAAAAATAAAAAAGTAAAAAAATCTGCTGGCTAAAAATAGAGTTGTGTAAAATATGTGGTCACATATTGTGTATAAAACAGAAACGTGCATGAAAGTAGAAACATGCATAGTGCATGGAGACAGGTTTAGGGGTATAGGTTTCTTTCAATTCACAGGCAAATGTCATCCTTTTATGTTTTATGAGGAAAAAAAGATGAAAATGCATGCAATAGTCAGCGGAAGCCCACAATCTTCGACTTTTTCGAGTTGCTTCTGAGAATTTTGTGCCCCCATTGAGTTCATAAGATATGAAATCAAACCAGGCTAGTATCCCTTCTGGCCTTGATCCAAGACCAGGTCAATGACCACATAGATGGGTGAGTAGTTGGTTGGAAAAGACCTGCTCGCGGGTCAGGAGTTCTCCTCAGTAGACTTTTTCATTCAAGGGTTCATCCTCAGATGCTCATGGTACCACAAGCCCAAAAGAGGAATTAGGCCACACCTGCATGGACTTGATTCCTGGAGAGTGAAGTTCCACCAAGTCCCGGTTTTAATGAAAAGAGAGTGCATTCAGGCCCCAGAGTGGTCCCTCAATTCGATGTGAAAGGGGTTCAGCGATGGAATTTGAGGTAAAGAGGTCCTCAGAGGGAGGACAGTGTGGCCAACAAGCAAGATCCTGTGATCCAAATTGACAAATGGAGAAGTTTTGGAAATTTCCAATCCCAATTCCAAACTCAGAAGGCATCTTGGAGAGCTGGGTCACTCAGAGGTCAAAAGACCAGCAAGCCATGTTTCCTGAGGCCTTTGTCTCTGGGTGGTGTTTTTTCTCACACGAAGGGCGGGGGAAGAGGCCTAGCTTGAGCGCTTTGCGCCATCTATGTAATGCTAGTGCCATCTCGCGGAAAGCTCTTGAATGCGTGTGCGCCATTCAGGCCTGTATACGAGTAGTGTGAGTGGTTGTGGAGGATGTCATGATTTTCAAATGAGTTGCAAGATGCCTAGGCTGCCCTCTGGACCGCCCGGGCTTTTCCCATGGCCCTGAGGGAGGACTGAATACTGGTGATTCCTCAGCATCAAACCTGTACTGTGAGGCCCAGAGCAGACCAGGAGCGACAGAAGGTGCTTCCACATGAAGTCCTGGGGCTGGGCCTCGGTGCCCAGCTCCCTGTACATGACCTGAGGGCATCTCTATAAGGGATAACAAAGGTGATTTTAAAAACTTTGTTTTGGTCCAGTTTCCTTGGTGAAAGATGCAACAATGCTTTCTTGATGTCACCATGCTGTAGTGCTCTCAGCCACTCAGGGTCCAAGGGTAACCGAAAAAAAACAGAAGACTTGTAGGTGGCACAGAGCAGCATCAGCATCTGTGTCCAAGCCCCAAGAACAGCATACATGACCCAGGGTCCAAACACCATTTGGAAACCTGTTTTTTCGTCGAGCTGGTTACGAGATACATTACCATGTATCCCCATTATCGTGAAGTGGGCCAAATCTATGCAATTGTTAACAACAGTAGAGGTGAAAATCTGTAGGACTTTGAAGTTGGCACTGGTTTCTTTTCTTTTCTTTCTTTTCTTTTTTTTTTTTTATTTTGCATGTCTATCTATGAGTTTTCCATTTAATGTGTTGATGTGAAGTCACTCAGGACATTGCCCGTCGATTTTAATTAAAAAAATCAATAAGAAACGAAAAACCACTAAAGAAATACGTCTGTGAAGGACAATAAAAATAAAAAAGTAAAAAAATCTGCTGGCTAAAAATAGAGTTGTGTAAAATATGTGGTCACATATTGTGTATAAAACAGAAACGTGCATGAAAGTAGAAACATGCATAGTGCATGGAGACAGGTTTAGGGGTATAGGTTTCTTTCAATTCACAGGCAAATGTCATCCTTTTATGTTTTATGAGGAAAAAAAGATGAAAATGCATGCAATAGTCAGCGGAAGCCCACAATCTTCGACTTTTTCGAGTTGCTTCTGAGAATTTCGTGCCCCCATTGAGTTCATAAGATATGAAATCAAACCAGGCTAGTATCCCTTCTGGCCTTGATCCAAGACCAGGTCAATGACCACATAGATGGGTGAGTAGTTGGTTGGAAAAGACCTGCTCCCGGGTCAGGAGTTCTCCTCAGTAGACTTTTTCATTCAAGGGTTCATCCTCAGATGCTCATGGTACCACAAGCCCAAAAGAGGAATTAGGCCACACCTGCATGGACTTGATTCCTGGAGAGTGAAGTTCCACCAAGTCCCGGTTTTAATGAAAAGAGAGTGCATTCAGGCCCCAGAGTGGTCCCTCAATTCGATGTGAAAGGGGTTCAGCGATGGAATTTGAGGTAAAGAGGTCCTCAGAGGGAGGACAGTGTGGCCAACATGCAAGATCCTGTGATCCAAATTGACAAATGGAGAAGTTTTGGAAATTTCCAATCCCAATTCCAAACTCAGAAGGCATCTTGGAGAGCTGGGTCACTCAGAGGTCAAAAGACCAGCAAGCCATGTTTCCTGAGGCCTTTGTCTCTGGGTGGTGTTTTTTTCTCACACGAAGGGCGGGGGAAGAGGCCTAGCTTGAGCGCTTTGCGCCATCTATGTAATGCTAGTGCCATCTCGCGGAAAGCTCTTGAATGCGTGTGCGCCATTCAGGCCTGTATACGAGTAGTGTGAGTGGTTGTGGAGGATGTCATGATTTTCAAATGAGTTGCAAGATGCCTAGGCTGCCCTCTGGACCGCCCGGGCTTTTCCCATGGCCCTGAGGGAGGACTGAATACTGGTGATTCCTCAGCATCAAACCTGTACTGTGAGGCCCAGAGCAGACCAGGAGCGACAGAAGGTGCTTCCACATGAAGTCCTGGGGCTGGGCCTCGGTGCCCAGCTCCCTGTACATGACCTGAGGGCATCTCTATAAGGGATAACAAAGGTGATTTTAAAAACTTTGTTTTGGTCCAGTTTCCTTGGTGAAAGATGCAACAATGCTTTCTTGATGTCACCATGCTGTAGTGCTCTCAGCCACTCAGGGTCCAAGGGTAACCGAAAAAAAACAGAAGACTTGTAGGTGGCACAGAGCAGCATCAGCATCTGTGTCCAAGCCCCAAGAACAGCATACATGACCCAGGGTCCAAACACCATTTGGAAACCTGTTTTTTCGTCGAGCTGGTTACGAGATACATTACCATGTATCCCCATTATCGTGAAGTGGGCCAAATCTATGCAATTGTTAACAACAGTAGAGGTGAAAATCTGTAGGACTTTGAAGTTGGCACTGGTTTCTTTTCTTTTCTTTCTTTTCTTTTTTTTTTTTTTATTTTGCATGTCTATCTATGAGTTTTCCATTTAATGTGTTGATGTGAAGTCACTCAGGACATTGCCCGTCGATTTTAATTAAAAAAATCAATAAGAAACGAAAAACCACTAAAGAAATACGTCTGTGAAGGACAATAAAAATAAAAAAGTAAAAAAATCTGCTGGCTAAAAATAGAGTTGTGTAAAATATGTGGTCACATATTGTGTATAAAACAGAAACGTGCATGAAAGTAGAAACATGCATAGTGCATGGAGACAGGTTTAGGGGTATAGGTTTCTTTCAATTCACAGGCAAATGTCATCCTTTTATGTTTTATGAGGAAAAAAAGATGAAAATGCATGCAATAGTCAGCGGAAGCCCACAATCTTCGACTTTTTCGAGTTGCTTCTGAGAATTTCGTGCCCCCATTGAGTTCATAAGATATGAAATCAAACCAGGCTAGTATCCCTTCTGGCCTTGATCCAAGACCAGGTCAATGACCACATAGATGGGTGAGTAGTTGGTTGGAAAAGACCTGCTCCCGGGTCAGGAGTTCTCCTCAGTAGACTTTTTCATTCAAGGGTTCATCCTCAGATGCTCATGGTACCACAAGCCCAAAAGAGGAATTAGGCCACACCTGCATGGACTTGATTCCTGGAGAGTGAAGTTCCACCAAGTCCCGGTTTTAATGAAAAGAGAGTGCATTCAGGCCCCAGAGTGGTCCCTCAATTCGATGTGAAAGGGGTTCAGCGATGGAATTTGAGGTAAAGAGGTCCTCAGAGGGAGGACAGTGTGGCCAACATGCAAGATCCTGTGATCCAAATTGACAAATGGAGAAGTTTTGGAAATTTCCAATCCCAATTCCAAACTCAGAAGGCATCTTGGAGAGCTGGGTCACTCAGAGGTCAAAAGACCAGCAAGCCATGTTTCCTGAGGCCTTTGTCTCTGGGTGGTGTTTTTTCTCACACGAAGGGCGGGGGAAGAGGCCTAGCTTGAGCGCTTTGCGCCATCTATGTAATGCTAGTGCCATCTCGCGGAAAGCTCTTGAATGCGTGTGCGCCATTCAGGCCTGTATACGAGTAGTGTGAGTGTTTGTGGAGGATGTCATGATTTTCAAATGAGTTGCAAGATGCCTAGGCTGCCCTCTGGACCGCCCGGGCTTTTCCCATGGCCCTGAGGGAGGACTGAATACTGGTGATTCCTCAGCATCAAACCTGTACTGTGAGGCCCAGAGCAGACCAGGAGCGACAGAAGGTGCTTCCACATGAAGTCCTGGGGCTGGGCCTCGGTGCCCAGCTCCCTGTACATGACCTGAGGGCATCTCTATAAGGGATAACAAAGGTGATTTTAAAAACTTTGTTTTGGTCCAGTTTCCTTGGTGAAAGATGCAACAATGCTTTCTTGATGTCACCATGCTGTAGTGCTCTCAGCCACTCAGGGTCCAAGGGTAACCGAAAAAAAACAGAAGACTTGTAGGTGGCACAGAGCAGCATCAGCATCTGTGTCCAAGCCCCAAGAACAGCATACATGACCCAGGGTCCAAACACCATTTGGAAACCTGTTTTTTCGTCGAGCTGGTTACGAGATACATTACCATGTATCCCCATTATCGTGAAGTGGGCCAAATCTATGCAATTGTTAACAACAGTAGAGGTGAAAATCTGTAGGACTTTGAAGTTGGCTCTGGTTTCTTTTCTTTTCTTTCTTTTTTTTTTTTTTTATTTTGCATGTCTATCTATGAGTTTTCCATTTAATGTGTTGATGTGAAGTCACTCAGGACATTGCCCGTCGATTTTAATTAAAAAAATCAATAAGAAACGAAAAACCACTAAAGAAATACGTCTGTGAAGGACAATAAAAATAAAAAAGTAAAAAAATCTGCTGGCTAAAAATAGAGTTGTGTAAAATATGTGGTCACATATTGTGTATAAAACAGAAACGTGCATGAAAGTAGAAACATGCATAGTGCATGGAGACAGGTTTAGGGGTATAGGTTTCTTTCAATTCACAGGCAAATGTCATCCTTTTATGTTTTATGAGGAAAAAAAGATGAAAATGCATGCAATAGTCAGCGGAAGCCCACAATCTTCGACTTTTTCGAGTTGCTTCTGAGAATTTCGTGCCCCCATTGAGTTCATAAGATATGAAATCAAACCAGGCTAGTATCCCTTCTGGCCTTGATCCAAGACCAGGTCAATGACCACATAGATGGGTGAGTAGTTGGTTGGAAAAGACCTGCTCCCGGGTCAGGAGTTCTCCTCAGTAGACTTTTTCATTCAAGGGTTCATCCTCAGATGCTCATGGTACCACAAGCCCAAAAGAGGAATTAGGCCACACCTGCATGGACTTGATTCCTGGAGAGTGAAGTTCCACCAAGTCCCGGTTTTAATGAAAAGAGAGTGCATTCAGGCCCCAGAGTGGTCCCTCAATTCGATGTGAAAGGGGTTCAGCGATGGAATTTGAGGTAAAGAGGTCCTCAGAGGGAGGACAGTGTGGCCAACATGCAAGATCCTGTGATCCAAATTGACAAATGGAGAAGTTTTGGAAATTTCCAATCCCAATTCCAAACTCAGAAGGCATCTTGGAGAGCTGGGTCACTCAGAGGTCAAAAGACCAGCAAGCCATGTTTCCTGAGGCCTTTGTCTCTGGGTGGTGTTTTTTCTCACACGAAGGGCGGGGGAAGAGGCCTAGCTTGAGCGCTTTGCGCCATCTATGTAATGCTAGTGCCATCTCGCGGAAAGCTCTTGAATGCGTGTGCGCCATTCAGGCCTGTATACGAGTAGTGTGAGTGGTTGTGGAGGATGTCATGATTTTCAAATGAGTTGCAAGATGCCTAGGCTGCCCTCTGGACCGCCCGGGCTTTTCCCATGGCCCTGAGGGAGGACTGAATACTGGTGATTCCTCAGCATCAAACCTGTACTGTGAGGCCCAGAGCAGACCAGGAGCGACAGAAGGTGCTTCCACATGAAGTCCTGGGGCTGGGCCTCGGTGCCCAGCTCCCTGTACATGACCTGAGGGCATCTCTATAAGGGATAACAAAGGTGATTTTAAAAACTTTGTTTTGGTCCAGTTTCCTTGGTGAAAGATGCAACAATGCTTTCTTGATGTCACCATGCTGTAGTGCTCTCAGCCACTCAGGGTCCAAGGGTAACCGAAAAAAAACAGAAGACTTGTAGGTGGCACAGAGCAGCATCAGCATCTGTGTCCAAGCCCCAAGAACAGCATACATGACCCAGGGTCCAAACACCATTTGGAAACCTGTTTTTTTCGTCGAGCTGGTTACGAGATACATTACCATGTATCCCCATTATCGTGAAGTGGGCCAAATCTATGCAATTGTTAACAACAGTAGAGGTGAAAATCTGTAGGACTTTGAAGTTGGCTCTGGTTTCTTTTCTTTTCTTTCTTTTTTTTTTTTTTTTTTTTGCATGTCTATCTATGAGTTTTCCATTTAATGTGTTGATGTGAAGTCACTCAGGACATTGCCCGTCGATTTTAATTAAAAAAATCAATAAGAAACGAAAAACCACTAAAGAAATACGTCTGTGAAGGACAATAAAAATAAAAAAGTAAAAAAATCTGCTGGCTAAAAATAGAGTTGTGTAAAATATGTGGTCACATATTGTGTATAAAACAGAAACGTGCATGAAAGTAGAAACATGCATAGTGCATGGAGACAGGTTTAGGGGTATAGGTTTCTTTCAATTCACAGGCAAATGTCATCCTTTTATGTTTTATGAGGAAAAAAAGATGAAAATGCATGCAATAGTCAGCGGAAGCCCACAATCTTCGACTTTTTCGAGTTGCTTCTGAGAATTTCGTGCCCCCATTGAGTTCATAAGATATGAAATCAAACCAGGCTAGTATCCCTTCTGGCCTTGATCCAAGACCAGGTCAATGACCACATAGATGGGTGAGTAGTTGGGTTGGAAAAGACCTGCTCGCGGGTCAGGAGTTCTCCTCAGTAGACTTTTTCATTCAAGGGTTCATCCTCAGATGCTCATGGTACCACAAGCCCAAAAGAGGAATTAGGCCACACCTGCATGGACTTGATTCCTGGAGAGTGAAGTTCCACCAAGTCCCGGTTTTAATGAAAAGAGAGTGCATTCAGGCCCCAGAGTGGTCCCTCAATTCGATGTGAAAGGGGTTCAGCGATGGAATTTGAGGTAAAGAGGTCCTCAGAGGGAGGACAGTGTGGCCAACATGCAAGATCCTGTGATCCAAATTGACAAATGGAGAAGTTTTGGAAATTTCCAATCCCAATTCCAAACTCAGAAGGCATCTTGGAGAGCTGGGTCACTCAGAGGTCAAAAGACCAGCAAGCCATGTTTCCTGAGGCCTTTGTCTCTGGGTGGTGTTTTTTCTCACACGAAGGGCGGGGGAAGAGGCCTAGCTTGAGCGCTTTGCGCCATCTATGTAATGCTAGTGCCATCTCGCGGAAAGCTCTTGAATGCGTGTGCGCCATTCAGGCCTGTATACGAGTAGTGTGAGTGGTTGTGGAGGATGTCATGATTTTCAAATGAGTTGCAAGATGCCTAGGCTGCCCTCTGGACCGCCCGGGCTTTTCCCATGGCCCTGAGGGAGGACTGAATACTGGTGATTCCTCAGCATCAAACCTGTACTGTGAGGCCCAGAGCAGACCAGGAGCGACAGAAGGTGCTTCCACATGAAGTCCTGGGGCTGGGCCTCGGTGCCCAGCTCCCTGTACATGACCTGAGGGCATCTCTATAAGGGATAACAAAGGTGATTTTAAAAACTTTGTTTTGGTCCAGTTTCCTTGGTGAAAGATGCAACAATGCTTTCTTGATGTCACCATGCTGTAGTGCTCTCAGCCACTCAGGGTCCAAGGGTAACCGAAAAAAAACAGAAGACTTGTAGGTGGCACAGAGCAGCATCAGCATCTGTGTCCAAGCCCCAAGAACAGCATACATGACCCAGGGTCCAAACACCATTTGGAAACCTGTTTTTTCGTCGAGCTGGTTACGAGATACATTACCATGTATCCCCATTATCGTGAAGTGGGCCAAATCTATGCAATTGTTAACAACAGTAGAGGTGAAAATCTGTAGGACTTTGAAGTTGGCACTGGTTTCTTTTCTTTTCTTTTTTTCTTTTTTTTTTTTGCATGTCTATCTATGAGTTTTCCATTTAATGTGTTGATGTGAAGTCACTCAGGACATTGCCCGTCGATTTTAATTAAAAAAATCAATAAGAAACGAAAAACCACTAAAGAAATACGTCTGTGAAGGACAATAAAAATAAAAAAGTAAAAAAATCTGCTGGCTAAAAATAGAGTTGTGTAAAATATGTGGTCACATATTGTGTATAAAACAGAAACGTGCATGAAAGTAGAAACATGCATAGTGCATGGAGACAGGTTTAGGGGTATAGGTTTCTTTCAATTCACAGGCAAATGTCATCCTTTTATGTTTTATGAGGAAAAAAAGATGAAAATGCATGCAATAGTCAGCGGAAGCCCACAATCTTCGACTTTTTCGAGTTGCTTCTGAGAATTTCGTGCCCCCATTGAGTTCATAAGATATGAAATCAAACCAGGCTAGTATCCCTTCTGGCCTTGATCCAAGACCAGGTCAATGACCACATAGATGGGTGAGTAGTTGGTTGGAAAAGACCTGCTCGCGGGTCAGGAGTTCTCCTCAGTAGACTTTTTCATTCAAGGGTTCATCCTCAGATGCTCATGGTACCACAAGCCCAAAAGAGGAATTAGGCCACACCTGCATGGACTTGATTCCTGGAGAGTGAAGTTCCACCAAGTCCCGGTTTTAATGAAAAGAGAGTGCATTCAGGCCCCAGAGTGGTCCCTCAATTCGATGTGAAAGGGGTTCAGCGATGGAATTTGAGGTAAAGAGGTCCTCAGAGGGAGGACAGTGTGGCCAACATGCAAGATCCTGTGATCCAAATTGACAAATGGAGAAGTTTTGGAAATTTCCAATCCCAATTCCAAACTCAGAAGGCATCTTGGAGAGCTGGGTCACTCAGAGGTCAAAAGACCAGCAAGCCATGTTTCCTGAGGCCTTTGTCTCTGGGTGGTGTTTTTTCTCACACGAAGGGCGGGGGAAGAGGCCTAGCTTGAGCGCTTTGCGCCATCTATGTAATGCTAGTGCCATCTCGCGGAAAGCTCTTGAATGCGTGTGCGCCATTCAGGCCTGTATACGAGTAGTGTGAGTGGTTGTGGAGGATGTCATGATTTTCAAATGAGTTGCAAGATGCCTAGGCTGCCCTCTGGACCGCCCGGGCTTTTCCCATGGCCCTGAGGGAGGACTGAATACTGGTGATTCCTCAGCATCAAACCTGTACTGTGAGGCCCAGAGCAGACCAGGAGCGACAGAAGGTGCTTCCACATGAAGTCCTGGGGCTGGGCCTCGGTGCCCAGCTCCCTGTACATGACCTGAGGGCATCTCTATAAGGGATAACAAAGGTGATTTTAAAAACTTTGTTTTGGTCCAGTTTCCTTGGTGAAAGATGCAACAATGCTTTCTTGATGTCACCATGCTGTAGTGCTCTCAGCCACTCAGGGTCCAAGGGTAACCGAAAAAAACAGAAGACTTGTAGGTGGCACAGAGCAGCATCAGCATCTGTGTCCAAGCCCCAAGAACAGCATACATGACCCAGGGTCCAAACACCATTTGGAAACCTGTTTTTTCGTCGAGCTGGTTACGAGATACATTACCATGTATCCCCATTATCGTGAAGTGGGCCAAATCTATGCAATTGTTAACAACAGTAGAGGTGAAAATCTGTAGGACTTTGAAGTTGGCACTGGTTTCTTTTCTTTTCTTTCTTTTCTTTTTTTTTATTTTGCGTGTCTATCTATGAGTTTTCCATTTAATGTGTTGATGTGAAGTCACTCAGGACATTGCCCGTCGATTTTAATTAAAAAAATCAATAAGAAACGAAAAACCACTAAAGAAATACGTCTGTGAAGGACAATAAAAATAAAAAAGTAAAAAAATCTGCTGGCTAAAAATAGAGTTGTGTAAAATATGTGGTCACATATTGTGTATAAAACAGAAACGTGCATGAAAGTAGAAACATGCATAGTGCATGGAGACAGGTTTAGGGGTATAGGTTTCTTTCAATTCACAGGCAAATGTCATCCTTTTATGTTTTATGAGGAAAAAAAGATGAAAATGCATGCAATAGTCAGCGGAAGCCCACAATCTTCGACTTTTTCGAGTTGCTTTTGAGAATTTCGTGCCCCCATTGAGTTCATAAGATATGAAATCAAACCAGGCTAGTATCCCTTCTGGCCTTGATCCAAGACCAGGTCAATGACCACATAGATGGGTGAGTAGTTGGTTGGAAAAGACCTGCTCCGGGTCAGGAGTTCTCCTCAGTAGACTTTTTCATTCAAGGGTTCATCCTCAGATGCTCATGGTACCACAAGCCCAAAAGAGGAATTAGGCCACACCTGCATGGACTTGATTCCTGGAGAGTGAAGTTCCACCAAGTCCCGGTTTTAATGAAAAGAGAGTGCATTCAGGCCCCAGAGTGGTCCCTCAATTCGATGTGAAAGGGGTTCAGCGATGGAATTTGAGGTAAAGAGGTCCTCAGAGGGAGGACAGTGTGGCCAACATGCAAGATCCTGTGATCCAAATTGACAAATGGAGAAGTTTTGGAAATTTCCAATCCCAATTCCAAACTCAGAAGGCATCTTGGAGAGCTGGGTCACTCAGAGGTCAAAAGACCAGCAAGCCATGTTTCCTGAGGCCTTTGTCTCTGGGTGGTGTTTTTTTCTCACACGAAGGGCGGGGGAAGAGGCCTAGCTTGAGCGCTTTGCGCCATCTATGTAATGCTAGTGCCATCTCGCGGAAAGCTCTTGAATGCGTGTGCGCCATTCAGGCCTGTATACGAGTAGTGTGAGTGGTTGTGGAGGATGTCATGATTTTCAAATGAGTTGCAAGATGCCTAGGCTGCCCTCTGGACCGCCCGGGCTTTTCCCATGGCCCTGAGGGAGGACTGAATACTGGTGATTCCTCAGCATCAAACCTGTACTGTGAGGCCCAGAGCAGACCAGGAGCGACAGAAGGTGCTTCCACATGAAGTCCTGGGGCTGGGCCTCGGTGCCCAGCTCCCTGTACATGACCTGAGGGCATCTCTATAAGGGATAACAAAGGTGATTTTAAAAACTTTGTTTTGGTCCAGTTTCCTTGGTGAAAGATGCAACAATGCTTTCTTGATGTCACCATGCTGTAGTGCTCTCAGCCACTCAGGGTCCAAGGGTAAAAACCGAAAAAAACAGAAGACTTGTAGGTGGCACAGAGCAGCATCAGCATCTGTGTCCAAGCCCCAAGAACAGCATACATGACCCAGGGTCCAAACACCATTTGGAAACCTGTTTTTTTTTTTCGTCGAGCTGGTTACGAGATACATTACCATGTATCCCCATTTTATCGTGAAGTGGGCCAAATCTATGGCAATTGTTAACAACAGTAGAGGTGAAAAATCTGTAGGACGTTGAAGTTGGCACTGGTTTCTTTTCTTTTCTTTCTTTTTTTTTTTTTATTTTGCATGTCTATCTATGA